>JAVSBS010015760.1:48939-66961 GCA_033124195.1 Coracias cyanogaster | reverse complement strand
ACAGGTCTCCAGCCGGACTTGGCACCATTGATCACCACTCTTTGGGCTCTATCATGTAGCCAGTTCTTAACCCATCTTACCATCTGTTCTTCTACCTCACACTCCCTGAGCTTGCTCACAAGGATGTTAAGGGAAACTGTGTCAAACGCCTTGCTAAGGTCAAGGTAGACTACATTATAGTAACCAACATGACCAAAGTAGTTGATCTTGCAGAGCAGGCATCATGTCTGCTTCTCCCTGGTTTGCCCATTGAAGGCTGTATGGGTCCCTAATAGGCCAAGGTGAAGACATGCATCTACAAGCCTGCACCAGCAGGAGCTATGCATACAAGCAGAGCAGTTTAGTCACCAGCATAAGAGCTATCCATACTTCTAGAAGAACTGTGAGCAGCTAGTGAGCCCTCAAATGCCAGACCTCAAAAGCCAACTTTACTTCAGTCAGGCAGATGCAAATTTTGAGGACGTCCATTAAAGCTATTCAAGGTACATCCTTTTCCCTCCAGAATAATCAAATGCATATCTGGCCTACCATCTGCAGTGCAAACACTACCCAAATGCTTCCAGTGCTGACAAATATACTCTTCCATCATTGCTCAACTGCTGTTTGCTCAGTTTAGCTCTGCGTGTACGATAGCAGCACTAAAGACAGCCTTCAAAAGCAGATGAAATTGAAATTACCAACAGAGGCATTTTTGCTCTGAGGTCTGGATGAGAGCATAAAATAACTGAACTTTGTTCCTGTGGCTCATTACATCATCCAGCCCCTATTTGACTGAAAATATTTCTATTCCTCATTCCAGCCCATCTGTTCTTCAGAAAACTCCTCTCTATTTACTTGAAAAACAACTAACTAGAGGCAAAGGCTCTTCCCCCCCACCCCACCCCCAGCACCCCTGAGGAGAGTATGTTCATAATTGGCAAAGAGCATTGCACGCGTATTCCCGCCACCGCATGTGCACGCATACACACGTGTGCACAGGCCTATTTTTAGTTTCACTGTTAAAATCAGCCTAACATTTCACAGCAAAGGTCTTCTTGACCCAAAAAACACTTCATTATTTCTAATTATGGAATAAAGAAACAGAACAGTTGAAAATATCTCTCTGCAGGGGAGCTGTGCTACGAGATGACAGGACTTTTCCCTGCTGCTGTGTTTTCCTTAGTTTTAATTTACTTTGGTGTGAAAACTGAGCCCAATAAAACTTGTCAGCCAGCAGGGGAAGCAAGAAGGGGGTTAGGACAACAGTGCTGCCCTCACCTTCCTGCATGGGTTGGGAAAAGCATTTTGGGTCTTGTCTTCAGATGAAGAAGTGCACTCCTCTAACAGAGGTTCATCTCATTCAGCACAACCTCACCTGCCTCTACCATGTTCAGGCTGCCTCTGCTGCTGCGTCTTTTCTTGCACTGGAAGGAAGCCAAGCTGAAGTGGTACTGACATTTTTTATCAGTGCAACCTATGCCATCAGTATATTAATTATTTCCACTAAGACAGTTGAGCACATCTCTAACAAGAGAGGTATTCTCCTCCTTCTGCTATCTATAACGACACATTACCCTTTGTCTTATTCTTCTTTATTACAATCACTTCTGGAAAAAAACCACTAATTCACCATTTGCTGGGACAGTGCCTCTAATGAGGTGGGTCTTGACTGAGTTTGTGGCCTCAGGACACAAGTTTAGCACACACAACAGCAGGAGCCTGGCAGGAGAGCTTCATTGCACTGTTCCCAGGAACAACACCCGCATGTCTGCTGGGCCATTGGGACACAAATGCTCTGAAGAAATCCTAAATGACTCAAGGCTGAGCTCATTTGAAACAATGACTGCAAAACCACACGTGAAGGCGTGAAACCCCCTCTAATGACCATGCTGATGAATTCTCAGAAATTGTCAGCTGAAAAGAAATGTATTTGTACAGTTTAACAGACAGAAACCACTTGGGCAAGGCTGTCCGGTGGGAATTTTCTCCTCTGGCAGAGTAGGGAGGTAGAGCAGACCTCCAGGATGTGCCTCCAAGGTGGTAGAACCTAGAAGGAGGAGCTGATTTATTTTTTCCAGGACCGAGAAGGTTGTGTAAGTTTTAACAGTGACACTTGGTCAGGTTTTTCCTTTTGGTTCTCTCCAAGCTAGACAAAAAATTCCACTACATGGGACATGACACACTGAAAAACAGCCCAAACTAGCAGGGTTTCTAGGCAGGGTTGGAGAAGATCATTCATACTTCATGCTCACTGTACCCTTAGTATCTCTGTTAACATCCTTAACACCTACCTAATTTGGCCTCTGATCCAGTTAGATGTGTATTGGACCATTAGTAGTTGTATTACAAAGGAACTCCACTGACACAAGTCTACTTTGCTGCTTCTGGTGTATCCAAAATTGTCTCTTTCTAGATACAGGGTGTCTTAATGTACTCTTGGGTTGTAATTCATACTTGGTTACACTTGAAACAGAGAGGTTTCAGTCTAACTACTAAAGAGATTATGGTATATAAGATTACAAAAACCTTAGCAGCAAACCACTGAGGGTTTGAAGAACTTGAAGTCTGTATAGATATGGTGCACAAAGAAGAAAACAGGGATTCAGAAAGATGAGATCACTAGAGCTCTGAAAGGAAGTGCTTTCCTGGGGTATGCAACCCACAAATCCCCACAAATATGAAGGAAAACCAGGTTCAAACTTAAACTCCTTCCAGCAATAAAAGGAAAAAGACCTATGACTTTCACATTCTGAATGACACAAGCATGTCCACCTTCAAGCCATCGTGCACCCATTTTTTCCCAGTTAGAACTACCGAGCAAATCCTACCAAACTCTTAGAGAGATAGTAGCGTGCAGAAGACACACTTCTGCACCAACGTACCTTTTGCCATATTTTGTCAGCCCAGCTGTGAAAGGGGCACTTACCAGTTCACTCATCACTTTGTTAGCTGCTATGCAAAGCCCTAAGGACTGCTGCAAGGATGACCTGCAAGAGTCCAGTTTGACATAAGCACTAATGACAACATTATCTGGTGGGATCGTTCATCTGTAACAAACATTTCCCAAGTGCAGAAAGAAAACCCACACTACTGGCTTTTAGAAAAAAGGAAAAACACACCAGGCAATGTGCTTAAAGTCTGCATTCACACTGGGAATGAAATGGGTTCACCATGTCCTGCTTTATCCACGGGAATACAAAATGCAAGTGGTTTGCTTTTCCTCTCCTACCTTTTCTGATTGTCAGAAGACTACGTTACGCCCGAGGAGCACATCAGGCAGATAGCTACGCTTGACCCATTTAGCTCCATAAAGCAAAGCGGCCATGCCCACAACAAATTTCGTCTTCCACACAGAATGAAATGGATCTTGCAAAGTGCATTATCTCAGAGATAACGCTTTCCTAGAGATACAGCTTACACATGCAAAACGTGCTTCTGTGTCCTTGACCCTGAAGTCTTTAAGCCCTTCCTGACTTGTGGCACTAAGCATTACACTGATTTACCCGGTTTGTTTTCTCAGTTCACTACACCCTGCTGGAGAGTGTCCTGCTCTGGGCAATAACTCCTCCAGCCTCCAGCACAGCACCTCTCTGGTGCAGCCCAGACCAGAGGTAAGTAGTGCACAGCGGGAGAGGGTATTTTCTTCCTGCTTCTCTGTAGCTTCATCTTTCTACTTGCCTCTGGATAGTGTTACTAAATACTGACTTTTTTTTCAAGCTTAGCCAGAATGGGCACAACCAATTTCCTGATGTCCTGGAACCCATCCAAGTCATCCATTAGCCACAGGTTCACAAACTGATACATCTGCCAAAAGGCTCACGGGCAATGCTATTGCTTCTAAAAAGAAGTTAACTTCAGGTAAATGAAAATAAGATTTACTGCTTGGGACAGGTTGCATGCAGTAAATAACTCAGAATTTATGAATTGTCATCCATAAGACTCCATTCATCTGCAGCAATAAGGGCCCCTCACCATTCAGCATGGTAACTCTCCATTAAATCACTGTTATTTATGTGTATTGCTTTAGGAGGCCTGGATACGGATCACATCTCCACAATGCTAGGCACTACCCAAACACTGTGAGGTCATCACAGTCACATTATCCTGATAGTGCTGGTTGATATGGCCCCGAGTAGAAACTCATACCAGCATCTCCTCCTCCACCTTCTCTGCCATCTGCTTCATTAGCAGGTGATGCAGAGTCTTTGTGAGCCAGACAGGCAGCTTGTTCTGGGGAAGGGACTCGTGAGAGACTCTCAGCTCCTAGTCTTGAGCTCCAAGGTTGAGTCCTTGGCATGGTGGTCACCAGGGCACATGAGGCCACAACAGAGCCCCAGAGATGTACTGCCATGCAAGACTTTCCTTTCCCATTGCTCCCTCTCACTGGCTACTGTGGGTTCTCCAAGGCCAGGCTTGTTGCTATCCAGCAGAAAACATAGCACTTGAATTCAGAGACCTGCTCTTTTCCCTCCACACAGAGCCTCTGGCCTTGCTCCCAGACTCCAGAGTCTTCTCAGCAGTATCAGTCCCAAGCAGCAAGAGGTCCCTACCATCGGCACTAACATGGATCTGCAGAGGCTCCTTGCTACCACTGTTCTCTGTCTTTCCACTATTATTTAATTTCCTCCAACCACACAAAGCCTGTAATATTGCATTGCCAAAGGTGGGGTGGATTATTCATCCCTTGATAGCTCACCAGACCCTCATGATTCACCATGCACAACTAGTGCCTACAGTGCGTGTCCTAAATACACCTTGCAGCAAGGACTAGCAGCACAGCTCTGGCTTGATGTTAAACCAGAGCCCTAGGATTTTTCCGCTTCAGATCCCTCAGTTTATCCAACACCTACGATCTCTTAGCAGTTTCACACACAACTTCCAGAAATATATTCTTAATAACAGTGTTGCAAAATTACCTCAAGGGACTAGGGCACCATCACTCCCAATGTGCGTAGCCCATGAAGCTGAACCATGTGTTTCTCAGCACTCTGAGCAGAGCTGACCCTTCAGGACCTCTTCAACCTAGGACCTGCTGGTAGTCTATGGCAGAGAGGAAAACTTTATTCATGCTTGTGGGTTTTCACATCACAGTCAAAACAAAACAAAAAAATTCAGAGTCCTCGTGTGTTTTTCAATACAAGGCATTCATTCTCTATGGCAAGTTGCAGGGGGGCATTAATATGGGACAGAGACACCCCTGTGAAACAAAAGCTGTTTACCATTACCCGATACTGTGTCATATTAAAGCCTGTTACCACCAAGGGCATGTATAGATCAGGGCTGATTGCATTTTGGTGTGTACGTCTCTTCCCCCCACTCTTCCTAGAGGCTTCAAACCTGACGCAAACATATAGATTTTTATACAGTGGGTGAATAACCACTCAAACAACATGAAAATCGCCACAAGCAAAAGTACTCTGAGTCAGCAGTGGGAAAAAGCTTTTACCAAAACCACAGAAAATGGAGAACGCAGGACAGAAGCAGTGCCAGAGCAGCTCGCAGTACCCACGTGAAAACAGTACCCTCGGCTGCACAGGCGCTTTGAAATCTTCCCTGCAGTTACACCAAACAAGGAGACCTGTCTCCATGCAGAGACCTCCTGCTACTGATTCTGATGCACTGGGGACAGCAATGGTACAAACTTCATCAAGACTCGAGTCAGACAAAATAGAAAGTCATCAAAAAAATGAGGAATGTAAATTCAACTCAACAATTTTCCTTGAGGTCGACAACGTTTAACTACTAGGTTGATTCTGCCATCAACTTTGCACACAGAGCTATGGAAAATGCTAGAATTTCACTCATTTTCTAGACATTATTTGTGGCAGCAGGTAATTCTTAATAATCCCTTGGAGCAATCCAATGTTTAACTGTAAAAATAGTTTCACAGTAGGAAAAAAAATAGGTGATTTCAAAGGATATTTTAAAGCTGTTATTCAATCTCACAGACCAAAAGTCTCAAATATCCAGTTACCTAGAAGGAAACATTGAGAACAAAAGTATGCTTGAGCAACTCACCTCCAAAACGCCGAGTTTTCTCCATCGACTGCAGCAAGCACTGCCACCACCACAGGCTCCACTTCAGGAACAGAAGAGCTGAGCATCACACAGCAAACAGAGCAAAACCAGCAATCCTTGGAGGAGCTGCCAGTCTGGTTCTTGGGAGATCTGGGTTTCTCTTCCACTGCTAGCACTGCTGTTCCGACATGCTCTCAGCCAGCCACATAATTAGCACTTCTGTTGAAGAGAAAGGAAAGAATTCACGTCTCGTTGGTCATCTTGCCTGGTAATAGCGCAAGCCCCTTGGAGAAAGGCTGTATCCCCACGTGCTCTGGCCCAGCCTGGATGGCCACTGTCAGCCAGAGTCTCAAGACACAACTGCTGACGAGCAGTGGCTGCTAAGTAGCATATACATGTGTAGACAGAGACACAGAGGGGACCCACCTGCCAAGCATGCCTGTGTTTCCTCGGTAGGAATGAAACAGCACTATGTAGAGGTCATGCTCAGATGCATTAATAAAATGCCAAAACCAAACCCAGCTACTCAACTACCTTTTTGGAGATGTTGCTAATCTCAGGCCTACTGATTTACACACACACCCATGCTCCTGCACTCTGGGAGAGCAGTCATAGACTTTGCTTTTAAGCTCTCAGCAGCTTTCACATTGCACCAGAACGATACATTTTGTATACGTTACTACAGGCATTTAACTTCAAAATCCTGGTCCAAAAATTTGCATCTAATCAGTCCCACAGCTCTAACAAACCTCCAAACAAGAGCCAGTCAAGGTACTGATTTTGACACGTGCTAAGGTGCTGCCTTGGCAAGGCCCAGAGGGCCATACCTAATTTCCCAGGTATTTCCAGGGCACCACAAATCCCAACTATCAGGCAATGGAGCTGGTCACCACCATAAAACAGAAGGGACCCCTGGCTTGGAGGAAACCATCACTTTGTTAGAGCGGTTTGAACATAAATTTTGGATGGGATCATATCACCTTGCAGTATCGCTCAGGGGGATGAGGAATGAATCTTTGGGACAGGTCTTAGTGCCTGCATGCGGCAAGCATGCCTCCAAAACATATGCCTTTCAGCCAGCATCTCTTCTGAGACTCAAAGGTCTTGGCTAGTAGAGTTTCATGGTGGCTGCAAACTGCCTGAAGACTATGCCAACAAGGCTTTCCCCAGGGAGGGCAGAGGCAGTTATGTCCACTCGCTGGCCAGCAGACACAGCAGCACAGCGCTGAGATACAGCAGCTGAAACCAGCGTCTGCCATTAACCCAGCAAGCTCACAACTGTTTTGCCTGTTTGGCAGCTCTTACTAAAACATTAAGGATCTCTGATCAGTCCCATTCTCCTTCCATGTTGAGATTAAGCCCTGAGATATACAGAATCCATGAAAAACACACTGAGAAACTGAGGAGGCTGTATCTCATCTGGTGGCTGAAAGGCCCAGGATCAGGGAGAGCTCTCACCCAGGGGTCAGGAGCTACCAGTAACTCACTGGGGTTTCTACCACAGCAGTCTTAATTGATTTACCATAACAACGGATCTTGTGTTTGTCACATTTAACATGAGCCAAAGTCTTCCTTGCATGCATTTCAACTCACACATTTCAACTTCAGGTCTAACAACTGCAGATAAGAAGAGTAAATGTTCTGCAAAAATCCAATTACTTAAAATTTACACGAGTGAAAAGTCTGTGCTGGCAGACTCTACATTTCATAGAGCCATGGAATGTTTTGGATTGGAAGGCACCTTTAAAGGTCATCTAGTCCAACCCCCCTGCAGTAAGCAGGGACATTTTCAACTAGAGCTTAGAGGTTGCTTAGAGTCCATTTGCTCGCTAACAAGCTGGACCTGGTGAGCTTTTCAAACCCTCTCCTAGCTGGCAGTAATGCAATGCCGGACTGGTTGTCCTCACAGCACCTCTCTGTAGGTGCTTCAGCCCAGTCTGCACCGAAGCACCAGCACGGAACATGGGATTCCTCCTGAAACGAGACCAAATAGGCTGCAAATGCCTTTCTGAAATGCTTTCAGGTAAGCTGCTCCTCTGCCTTGCTTGGCTGTCCCCTCTAAAGACATACTTAAAATGACAGCCACCTACATTTATGCCTACCCAGTCTATACCACCACAGGCTGTCCTGTACCTCTCCTTCAGGTTCCTCTGCAGGTCCTGAACAGTTCCACAATATTTGTCCCTCGGAATCACAAACCAGCCACATGTCTGCACAGCTGCTACTCTTGCCAGGTATCACAGCTGAAGGGTGCCCAGACAACACCAACATGTTCCTCCAGAAGCACCTGACTGGAGGCTTTTTGTTAGAAACTTCCCCTCCCTCTGCCAGCCTCCTTACTCATTCCCAGATCACCCTTCTCCACTGCCCCCATATTCTTCTGCCTCTCCCCACCCCATCTTGTTTCTCTTTGCAAGACCCTTTTCTTTGGAAATGACATGATCTCCCTTCGGGGGAGATTAGCAAGCAGGGTTTGGCCGTTGTGCCTGGAATCCCTCAGCAAGGAGCAATAGGTGGGGAAAAGAAATAATATATAACTTCTTGTGCTCAATGGTCCCTCTGTGCATGTGCTCCTCGCGTGGGCGGTGGTTAATCACGCTGCCTTCAGCGCTGCTGCTCTGTCACTAAAGTATCACCTCCTTCGTCAAACATGGGGCTGCAGGCATGTGCTCTGCACGTCCATCCACTCACCAGCCCTGCAGGCACCCCTCAAGGTCCTTGGGTGAAAAGAAACATACTGCCAAAACCTGTTCCTTTTCTTATTCCAGCACTTAAAAAAAAAAAAAAAAATACAGAGTGAACTAGACTAGTTGAAGCCATGGGGAAAGGGAATATATTAGGTGAGCATAGAGAGAATAGTTGCAAGACTAAGCAGAGCTAAAGGAAAAATGCCTTGCTGGGACAGGTTTTCCATGAGATCACAGCTGTTGGAGCAGCACTGGACTCAGGGAAGAGGACTCTTCAACAGCCTTGAGGAAAGGGAAGGGTGATTGTGAGCAAAGGGCTCATTTCCTTCCGCAACTTTTTATTTTTATGATTCATTACCGTCGTGATGTGTCAGGCCATCTCTCCAGGTTAAGCTTTTTCGTATTGTCTCCTGGGAAACCATTCCTTGTATCAACAATGCTCAAGGCCATGACTCCATCTGGCATGAATTCCCACAGCTTTCAGTGAAGCTACAACCACCACCAGCAGCAGATCCGCTCAGCCCTTTAACATGTCTTAACTTCCTCTCCTGCCTCTTACACTAAAGCACCTTTGGGCTGGAGCTCCTCTTCTTTCCAAGCTGCTCATCCCTTCAAATGCTTGAAAGTACAGTCAACTTTCCACTGCTTCAGCAAGGAGAATTTAGCTGTTGTAGCCACTCCTTCATCCCACTCTCTCTCACACAGTCTGGTGCGAAGCCTCCTGCTCCTACACATTTTTGAACGCTTATGTGACGTGAGCAGAAACCCCACAATTTCTGAGGTGGGACTGAGTCTGGCACAGGATGTAGTCAAAGAAAGCAGTGGATTAACAGCCTTTAGGGAACCTCAGCCAGGCTTCCAACGTAAAACCCAATACTTCCTGCATGGCTGAGGAGCACATGCCTGGGGGACAGTGCCCCTTTATGTGCTCCCAGACATGCTGTGTGTGCTCGGCTCTCAAGAGACCAATAAGCTTCATTCAGCAGGAGCAAAAAATAGACAAGGATGAAATCAAATATCATGACATTTTCTCAATGTTTCTAGTCAAACAGAAAATTAAACAGGCTCAGTATTATTGCCAGAATGTTAATTTATGCATCACTTTGGGGAAAGCGGACTCAGGCACACAAAGAAGGTCAGGTTTAACACTGTTATTAGTTGTGCCCCCTCCTTCCTCCTAGAAATCCTCACAGAGCTACTTTCCAATCAAAGGAGGAATATTTAACATGGGGAAGCGGTGGATGAAGGGGTAGAGTTTTATATAGAAGAGGAAAGCGGGGACATTTCAAATCACTTGGTGACAGGCAAACTGCGAGGGCACTACGTACCCCAAAATCATCTCAACCTCTGCCCATTCATGCAATAACAGCATTGTGGGTACACTATTCTAGTGCGTTGGGGGTTTTTGTCTGGTTGGTTGATTTGGGTTTGATTGTTTTGGTTTTTTTTTGTTATGACATAGTGATGCTAAGATCTGTTATCCTGTGCCCATGAAATAGGTAGTGGGAGAGTTTACCCTCTTCAAATATCAGAGGTTGAATGAATAAATAAAACACTGAATCTGAATCAAAGTTCTAATAATGTGAGTTAAAGGAGCAGAGATATTTCTATATCATGCTCGTTAAAGCACTGTGAGGGAGGTCAGGAGAGATGGCTTAACAACTGCAGCTCACAAATGACAATTTTTTTTTAAATATGACCCTTGCTCCAGGTTTCTCAAGATCGGGTTTTGTGCCATATCTGTACATTGATGTGTCTGGGGAAATGGCATACACCCTCCAGGCTGGAAGTCTCCTCCCTCCTGGGGATCAAACCCTGTTTTTGTACAATGGAGAACACAACTGGCAATGTAACACTAGTGGTGGCTGCTCCGGCAACGCGTATAGAGGAGAGCTGGGCATACAAGGGAGGGAAATTTGGAAAAAGTGCCAAATTGTCCATCTCCACAGGAACCAAGCACCAGCTGCAGCTGTGAAAATGGATATCCAAAACTGTCAGTATTGTGAGAGGAAGAGAGAACCCTCCTTCCCTGAAATCACCCTACACAGAGCCCATGACCGTGGTGTTACCAGCTTACTGTGGGCAACAGCTGATGGGTGGATTCCCCACTGAGCTGTGGTAGTTTTGAACTGATTTGGGGTCATTTTTCTGACTTCTCTGGCAACTGAAGGAGCTGAATAGGAAAAATGGGCTGACTGCAGATGGAATGTGAACCTGAAGCACTTGTTGGAATGAGCACTCGTTACAGTGAAAGACTCGCAAGAGAATTGAACACTGCAATGATTTTTAACAAGTTTGAGCAAACAGATGCATTGTGAACACCTCACAAAATCCCCCTCCCAAATTCATATTTACCAACGCTTGGAAGGGTCTCCTTCTTGAAAGATCAAACATCCTGACTCCAACTAATTAAGTGGATTCCCTAGGAATAAATCGTAGTTGTTACCTAATCAGATGGTGCATTTTAATGAGATGTTGGCTTTCCAGCGTGGAAGTATCCAATTCCCAGTGTTTTGGTTAGACTATGTACCCTGTTTAGGGCTCAAGTTCAGTTTGTAACAAAGAACAGCTTACTAGAAAAATGTATGCCACCGATTCAAGCCCCCATTTCAGAGTTTTTGTTTCTCCCTTTGCATCCTTATTAAAGTCCTCCTGGTTTTCTTTCTTCTGAGAACAGTGAAAACTTAGCATGTCACCAACATTCCTTGTGTCTTTTTGGATAACACCGGCTGCTTGTGACCATACCAAGAAACTTGGTGCCCCCCAACTTTGTCTCAAGCCTTTTCTCAAATCAGATGTAAATAGTGACTGAAAGTTTCATCAACACTCCTAACAGCTAGTGTTTCCAGAATAACCATGCCAGAAAAAACCCCAAAGCAATGAGCAAAAGAAGCAACAATGATTTCTAAAGTCACCCACTGGAAAGGACTTCAGTTGTCCTAATACATCCCAGAGCTGTCAGCAATGTCAGTTACTCTGTCACTACTGCAGCTGAAGGAAAATGCAGCTCAAGTCAAACCAGGAGGAGAAACTGGTTCACTTACTGAAAGACTCTTCGCTTGCTTTTTAAAACCAGTAATGTGCCAATCCAGCAATTCACAGTTTTCAGTGCTTTTAGTAGCAAGGGGACCAAAGTGTGGAAAGTAACCACAGGAGAGGTGACAATCTGGACTGAAACAGTCAGTTGGCCTCTTGGGAACGATCTCTCGTACTCTTCCCTGGTGATATAACCATGAAGCAACCCCACTTGGTAACAC
Organism: Coracias cyanogaster; assembly: GCA_033124195.1. Taxonomy (NCBI): domain Eukaryota; kingdom Metazoa; phylum Chordata; class Aves; order Coraciiformes; family Coraciidae; genus Coracias; species Coracias cyanogaster. The sequence goes on along the minus strand of JAVSBS010015760.1, from coordinate 55,020 downwards.
ACATCACTTCTGCCAGTGAAATACTTATGCCCAAATAGCCTGTGTTACCACACACAAGACTGACCAAGCCCTGGTTACATTGCATTCATTCCCCAGAGAAACTTAGAGGGATGCAGTTCCTTGCCAGAAGCTTTTTTAGGGGTATCACAAACCATGCGCCAACTGCTTACTCATAGCAAGTGTCACAATCAGAAAATATTACCAAAGTCTTGCAGTACTAGTCACTAACACATTGAAGTCACTAAGGGTGATGCTTGGAATTCTGCTCTAGGTACCAACTCTGCAGAGCATTATTCCTAGTTTAAGTAGGAAGACATTTGAGTAGGAGTGAGCAAGTGTCTCCATGCATGCAACAAGAGAGGCCTGTTTTATGACACATGATGCTAGGGCTAAAAGTGAACATTAACCACAAGGAGGCTGAGGGCACACGAAGGAAAAGGAGACCCAGCTAGAAGTTGCATGACCAAGAGGTCAATCCTACAAACTGTATGTCTTTAGTAAGATTTTCAGAAGTGGGCTTTTTGAAAGGGGAAGTAAATTATCTCTCTCTCTCTCCTGCTCAGATGTCTTTTCCCCCAAACTAATATGAACATAATATTGTTAATCCTTCTAGGGGTCAGCAGGGACATAAACAGAACTCTTAAGCCCCTCTGTTACAGAAAAGCAGGCTAGCAAATTGTTCTCAAACAGAACAAACTTGGAGTGGCTTGGTTTTGTTTTGGTTTGTTTTCAGGTTAAGTGGGGTTAACATTTGGATGAGAAGCACATTCCAGTGTGACTTCACCACTGAAATGGAGCCATCCCTGGGGTGGAGTCCTGCAGCTGCTGGTAGTGCACATCTATTTTGCTCAATATAGCCAAAGAAAGAATCATGCAAGTAATCAAACAAAATAACTGAGGACACATCACAATTTGGGTAGGATGCTGAGGTGAAGCATTCTTGTTCTTGCTATATGCACCAAAGAAATCAAAGGACCTTTGTGTTCCTTGGGAACTGTTGTTTTTTTTTTTTCCAGCCATACTGATTGTAAGTGGGAAAGAGAAGACATCTCCCTCATCAGGAAGGCAGAAGGCTGATGGTACCAGCACAGAGGGAACATCTCCCTGCAGCAACAATCTGTCCTGCTACTCCTGTCCTTCACTTGCACACCTCTTCTTCAAGGATCATGCTGCAGCACCTCGCCGGCTGCCAACCAGAGAGATCCTGACTGCAGATCAAGAAGCTCTGAAGAACGTCCACAGGTGCTGATATTCACCTGGAAGCAACCAAGTCAAGAGAGATGCCCTTCCCTTCCCATCACCAAGCAATGACTGAACAGCTGATAGCCATAGGTGCTATTGAACACACATAGCAAGATGCCAGCTGTTAATTTCTCACATTTTTTCCCCAATCTCCCTTCTTCTCACGCCTTCCCAGCTCACTTCACCCTTCCTTACAGCAGACTGAAGCCACTTCATATCCTGCTGGCTTTATTCCAGTTGTCTTGACACAACACAGTTTCTCCTATTTCTAATCACGCATTTCCTGGCATGATCCCTATTGGAAACCTCCAGTTCTGATAACATTTGATGACCTTTCCTTTATTATTTCCCCATGGCACTCTTTGGTGCCTGATAGGTTCTAAAATTGGGATTTGTCTTCCTGGAAAGCCAGATGCTGGGGTGAATGACTCATGAGCCTTGGCATGCGGCTCCAATGGCCCAGGACACAAAGGCAGTACCTTCCCCCACACACAGTAGATCTAACAGTAGGAAGTATTATTTTGCAGGGCTGTGCTCAGTAATTTCCTAGAAAAGCAACAAAAAAGCCACATGTGTTTGTGTTTCCATGTGCGTTCAGCACAAGGAAATCCACACAGGCCACATGCGGTTTAGAAATTGTAGGTGTTTCAAGCTTCGTGTCTGCATAATGTCTTGCTGTTGGTATGCAGTAAACATTCCACATCTTTAGGGGAAACTCCCACATAGCCAGGAGAAGGAGGGCTTTTAAAACTCAAGAACCCAGCTTCAGTGCAAAGGCATGAGCAGACAATAAATTTTACATCTGCAAATGAAGCATCCAATTTCACTCTATTTTGATACGCTACTTCAGTGAAGTGACGGTGCAAGAGCAATCATAGACGGACCAAAAAAAGGGCTTGGTGACATAGGAACTCTTCAGAGAGAAGGAAGCCTGAGAGTTAAGGCTCTGCCAATGACCAGGTCACACTGCAGAAGTCAACAGGGCCAGATTTTTACCCAGCTTTACAGCTCACAATCAGAGCCTTGTTCGGAAAGAAAAATCAGCTCTTATCTCACTACCAAAAAAGTCAATGGATATACCAGAGCACTCAGCTTGGAGCGTGATACTAAGCAGTTGCTAAATCATTCTCCATGTCAGAAGGATCCTGACAAGTACTGCCTCTGGGATAAATTTTTGCCTGTCACATGGGATCATGATCATATGTGGTTCTTCATTCATTTGCCATCACCCTATGAGAGGAGGATGGATGTCCTAACATTGCTTTATTTCCCCCCCAGTTTGTATTTCAAGTGAGCATTTTCTAATTAATTTTTTTAAAATCTGATTCAAAACATGGAATTCTTCAATCTGAAAGACAAAGAACATGAAAAGTATTTGAACCAAAGCAAGAATGTCTCTGCTGAATCAACTCAAATGTTCCTTTAGGTTTTCTGCTGAAGACAAACTCAGATTTTTATGTAAGTCTGAATCAAGATTGAAAATTCAACATTACCTCAAATATGCTACGGGAAAAAAGGAAACAAATGAAAGCTTTTCCCAGCAGAGGAACCCACCTCTTGCAGTAAAGTGACCAGTGCCATGTTTCAGACCAGGATGGCCTCGGAGAGGCTCAACCCACTTCACATGCACTGAATGACTGAATACACCCACATCGCTTCACAGCAGGGACCCAGCAACTGTGTGAATTTTAGTCCTTTTCGGGAAATAAACATAGAGCGTGCTTCCCAGCTTCATGTCACAAGCATCATATATACAGAAGTTTCTGCACGTCAGCACACAGCAGATATACAGGCCAATACCTAAGCAGCACACACCTCCATCCCCAACCCGTCCATCGATTCCCAAAGGGCAGAACAATTGTAGAAGCCACAGGAGCTCCAAAGCCGGTAGGGACCAGGGACGTGTCAGAGCTCCTCCAGCTTCCCCACGTGTACAGAAAACCCACACACCTTCAGGTCAGGAAGAGCAAGAGATCATAAAAATTTCCACTACAGCATTACTGGGGGAAAAAGCATGCATGATTCAATACACCTCTGAAGGAGGAGTCATAGGGAAAACTTGGAGGAATGAAAGGAAAAAAAAAAAAAAAACAGAGATGAGGTCATTTATATTGATTCCAGGCAGAACCTTGTAGATTAATTATGGGGGGAAAAATAGGTATTGACAGCTCAATGTTGACTCTAAGCTGGTTATTAGAACAAAGCAGGCTGAACCTGAGCTTCAGAGGAAACAGCTTCTGATAGGGTCCTGGTGCTACGTTTCTTAGGTAACTGGACTCCGGCCAAACCATCTGGCTCTTCTGCATTTCATTCTAACAAAGAGGACTTCACAAAGCCTGGAAGAAAATCCTTTATACAAGAAATGTAAGAATCATGCTTAGAAATGTGCAGTTCCAGGAGATATTTGATATATTTTAGAAGGCCTTAGAGTTAGAAGAAAGAAGGTAGGGAAATTTTTTTTTTTTAAAATCCTGAAAAAGGCTTACACCTGAGAAAAAAGCAGGACAGCCTCTGCGTTGTGATGCTGAGGAGTTTTGCATTATTTGATCACATGTAGGAATCAAGCATCTTACTACTGAAATGGAAAGCCTCTTTCTCCTGGGGCAGAATAGCAGTCTCAGAGTCACAGCTCCCAAAACAGCCTCTTGGCTCAGTTTAGAAGAGACCAGCTCAAGTGCATAGCTCTCCTGCCTGCCTTCCACAAAAACTAATGAAGAGCTATTTAAACTTGAACACAACAATGGTTTCCTCTGATGTAGAGGCACCCGAGCAAAATGGTCCCAACTCAAATCACAGCCTGCACATCTCCAGCAGGAGGTCTTCCTCAAAGCCCCTGCACCTCCTTCCACTTAATCCCCTGCCTTTAATCTCAGTAGCTAAAGCAAAATTGGATTTCTAGGGATGTCCACTGCGGAGAGCAAGAATGTAAGTTACTGTGTCATTACTCATTTGTAGCAGTGTCAGCACATGCAGACTCCGAGTCTGCCATGACAAACCTTTGTTGAGCTGACAATCACTGAATATTTGGCAAGGAGAAGGGATAATTAATGCTCTCAACAGATGCTCCTCATCTGCTCTTCAAGGCAGGTAGGAGCTGATTGACAAATTCCTTGAGTTCCGATGGGTGTCAGAGGAGTTTCTCCCTGTCTCTGGCCAGCCAAGTGCTCTGTCATGCCCTGCGTAGCTGAGTAATTTGATGGCTCTCCTCTCCACCAGCCAGGCATGGGGACAAACAATGACAGGACATAGCAAAGAGACCGACCTCTTGCTAGCTTTTAGGCATCCTGGGATATCTCATTTCTCTGTCAAAGCTCATCTGTTTTCATTCAGGTTCCTACCTGTAAGGGATTTGTGGCAGCTGTTCCCATGCAGAGAACCACCCTGGCTTGTTGAAGCGACCTGTGACAGCCGTTGTGCGAGGTGAGAGGGCCTGTTCCCAAAAGGACTGGCAAGAGATGGCAGGACAGAGACAGCAGGACAAAGTCTGCGTGATCCAAGGGAGCCACAGCATTTGTCCTGCAGATGGAGTAGAGCCTCTCTGGGTCCCAATCCAGGAGATTTAGAGATCTCCCCGCTGCATATGTAAATATAAACAATCATAACACTAGGAAATAGTACCTTTCGTGCCTAAGAGTTATTCCTGGAGCTTTCAGTTTTCACCGTCTTGGGAATCTTTTACTGAACTGTGGACTCCCAGCGTTATGCCAATGGGCTAGGTTACGTAAACGGCTCTGACCCCATTTTCAAGCTTCCCTTTGCTATTTCTACTTGTGCAGCCTCCCAGCAATGTCAGGGATTACCCTCTGCTCCCAGCTGCTCAGGCAGCTAGACACAGTGCCCTGCCAGCATCCAGCACCCTCTGCGTGAGCAAGGAACAGCAAACTGGCATAATCGAAAGGAATGCAAGACTGACAGCGCACATTATCAGGGTTAAAGCTGACACTTCACTATGGGGCTGTGTTCCTCCAGTCCCTCAGGCAGCTCTGTACCAGCACTGCCTAGGCAGAGCCATAGAAACGTGCATCACCACCTCTTCTCTCTTTCCTATGTCCCAGCTCCTCATTTGGTTTTGATCGCAGCCATACAACTCCTTTGCTGATCACTTTCATCAAGAACTCTGCAAGGAACTGAATGTCTTCCACCTCACCTGGAGAGAAGATCAAAATCCAATTTTGCCTTATCCAGAAGCTTTTTCTCTGGAAGAGTGGTCCCAAAGGTGCTGGGAGTAAACGAATCAACTTTTCATTTTGCATTTTTTCACCTTTGGGTGTCCTAAAACTATGTTTTTCCTCAAATGAAAATGTGTCTGAAGCTAGGAAAGGATAGATCTAGGCTGGATATTAGAAAAAAGGTTCTTTAACATGAGGGTGATAGATCACTGGAATGGGCTGCCCAGAGAGGTGGTGGGGGCCCCATCCCTGGAGTCATTCAAGGACAAGCTCGATGGGGCTCTGAGCAACCTGACCTAGGTAGAGATGTCCCTAATTAGAGATGTGTAGGGAGGTTGGACCAGATGACCTCTAGAGGTCCCTTCCAGCCTAGAACATTCTATGATTCTATGATCAAAAATCTTTGGACTTAATGTAAATTACAGATTGAACCAATCTAATGGATCATTGGTGCCAATAGGAGCTGGTCCCTTCACTCATGCTCCCGTTTATCCTCTTTGCCACAGCTCTGGTGCTCAGCAGGCCCTGCACTGAACCAACTAACTCCCCAAGTACAGCAAACCTGTATCTGGCAGGTTATCAAGGCGCATCTCCCAGCACAAGGTCTGCCAAGCAGCAGGACTGTGCCAGGGAGGAGATGGGAGCTGGAAGTGGGGAGAGGATATAACAG
>JAVSBS010015760.1:34740-48839 GCA_033124195.1 Coracias cyanogaster | reverse complement strand
TACAATGTTGTTTTGTTTGATTTTGGCAGCATTAGCAGAAGACAGGGAACAGAGCTGGAACATGTGCACCTCCCAGCTGATGGTGCAGCACTGCCACTACCCTCAAAACCTCACTTTGTTTTCCCCTCACCAAGTTTCTCTTAGAAACAGGGAGAAACTGCATTCCTTACTACCAGCCCTATGTCCCCTCCTACTGCAAATGATTTGACTGCAGAAGTTTTCAAAAGCACCCAGGAAACGTATACGCCGAATTTCTAATGGGAATAAAGTATCCAAAGCCCCTTTGGCTGCATCACCATAACAGCCCATACATGCAGCCTGCCATAAAGAAATAACAGCTATTTATTGAGTGGTATAAAGATAAGTTTAATGCTATAAATACTTCCAAATGTTGAAACATTAACTAATCCACTCACAGCAGCTCCTTCTGGCAAATAAAGACCATTCTTTCTGTTTTGAAGCAGGGTTCAGGGCAGAGACTTTATATATGCAGCAGCATCTCCTGATAGTGGCTCTGAAAACTCTCAGTGCTATCAGTGACCCCCTTTGGGATGGAGCAGATTTTAGTATGAGGGTGATGCAAACACACACTTCAACTGGACACTCTTCAAGGAAGGGATGGGGACTTAGCACTTCTCACACAAATACAGACAGTTGTCTTCCACCAAGAGGAAGTAGTTGTTTAATCACAGTCAATTATTCTGAAAGAAGCATAATTTTGCTCTTTTTCATTGCACGGCAGTGATAAAAAGATGAGAGAGACCAAAACAACCTAACAGGCTCCTGTACTCAGCCAAAAACATAGGATACAGTAACTGATTGTAGAAAATTGCTTTCTACAGTTACTTCGCACTGGCTCTCAAAATTATTTTGGTCCATGGTGGCTCAACCACCCTGAAACCACTCTGGTGATCCACTTTGGAAGATGTAGGCATAAGTGCAATATGGTGAATATTCACATGTGTATCTTTTGATTTTTGGAAACAACTGCGTATAGAAAGAGCCTATTTTTTTAATGTGGAAAGATAGAAAAAAGTTATATAACTGTTCCACCCAAGCAAATATCGTATATATCTGAGAAAAATATATAGACGCACATAAAGCCCAAAGGGCAAAGTATCCTACATGCTGTAAATCAATTTGGATCCATTTCTCCCTTTTCAACTGGCTATCACACATCTCCCAGGCATCCTGGTGTTTGAGGGCAGCCCCCTCTTTGCTGTGAAGCAAGACCAGCCGCACGCATATCAGCAAACTGTCCTCCCCTTCTTAGGGGGCCACCTCCAAAGCCTTTGCTGTGGAGGGCTTGTTCAAGGCAAGAGAAGAAAGAGTGGCAGAAGAAGGGATGAGGAAGCAGAGGAGGATATCTGTCAGGCAACGCTCACCCTGTGGCTACAGGCGGGCAAAGGACTACGCACTTTGCACCTTCTGTTTGACCTCAGGAATGGGAACCCATAGGCCTGAGTTCCCTTATAATAAAGGTCCCACTTCATCTTTTGGAAAACTATCTCCAGACCATCTCATACGCCACAGTGATTCACCATGTACTCTGCAAACGAATCTCAGCATGTATGGTGAGGGGGTCTACCTGCAAACCAAGAGAAGCTGGCATTCACCATGGCTGGGACAATCAGGGGGCTGCAAACCTCCCACGCTGACAGGCTGCAAGCTAAGCAACAGCTCAGCAAACGAAGCCGGGCTGGAAGAGGCTTGAGGCTGATGCGTGCCTGTGGCACTTCGGGATACCTGGCCCTCGGGGGTGTCCGCCTCTCCCAGCCTTGAGAAGGAAGCACATGGGCTGAAGCAGAATCCAAACACCCCAGGAAAGACTTCATGAGAAGTAAAATCAACCCTGGGGACAGTCCCTTGCATGACTAAGATGGCTTTGTTTTCAATTCTAATGGGAGAGGTGAACAATTTTGGGGCACTATGACCCTCCTGGGCCTGCTCCCCATGCTCCTGCCAGGCCATAGCCACCGTGTCCTGCCAACAGGGCACAGCGCCAAGCTGTTTCATGGTTTCCTACTTATAACACAGAAAGTGATGCAGCTTCTCTCCCTGGCAGGGATTTGGATAAGCCACACTGGGCTTGGGCTGGGCATCTCAAAATTAAAGGTGGCAAACACAGTTATGCTACACAGCGCAGGATGAACATCTGACCACACAACTCACCTCTCTAGTATTTCTAATTTTAGACCCAAATCTACTGTTATTTCTCACAAGCCTGCCATCATCTCCATTTCCTTGTGTAAATTACAGGCAGGAGATGCAACTAGCGCAGGGCTGAGTTTGTACCGAACGTTGCACCCATGCAGGGTAGATGAGATTCTCACTGCTGGGAAAATCTGCTGTTAATTTGGAGTAGCTACAGAAATGTCTCTAATCCTTTCTGCACTGGTCACTTCAGACCAAGGTAAATGCAGGGATTATGCAGAGAGCAAGGCTGGGTGAGAAGCACCTTGCTAGTCCAGCTAGCAGGACACTGGTGCTGTTAGCAAGTAAGAATCTGCTTAGTCTTTGTTCTTTTTACTCCAAGAGAGAATTTTGATGCTAAGTCCACCTGGGCAGCACCAAAGAGGCAAAGTTCCTGGAGAGAGCCATCTATTACATTCCTGGAGGAGACATCCCTGCACAGGCTCAGCTGCACTGGCCAGAGATGGGAGGAGGCCAGTGCAGCTCTGGGCCCTTTCTCAGTTCACTCAGTTATTCCTCTGAGCTCAGATCAAGGTCTACTACATGGACAAAGCTTTCAGTCCCCATCTCCATGTCTCCTTGGGTGGCCTTGCAGGGTAAACACAAGCCCTGGAGCTGCACATGTAACCCTGTCCAGTTACACTGGCTGTTCTACCTGCTTAGCTTTGCACCCAGGTGAGTCCATTGAGCTATGAAGCAGCAGAGAGAACACCTCTGAGTGGACACAGGAACCTGGTCTACTTCTGTCCAGGTCAGGGCTGCCAACCAGGCGGCTCACGCAGGCTGCTGGGAGCCCCCACGCTGAACTGTCTCCAGAACCCGCTGCGGAGGTGCCATCAAAGACAGATATGCAAAGAAATCTCCTATTTTAAACAAAACTATAATTCAACAAACGCACTGAAATGCTCTTGTTAAACACTGAATGGAAAAAAAAAATGGTTTTGAAATGCCTATTTTGACATTTTTGAAGTAATGAGTCATCGGGAATACTTTTGGGTATTTATAAAAATCTTTAACTAAAGCATATAAATAAGGTTTTTATTTAAAGTGAAGATGGGGGGGTGGGATCTGCAAGTTCTTGTTCTGTTATTGTTGGGAGCGGGGAATTTTGAGTTTGTATCCAGGTTCAGGGAAAAAAAAAAAAGACAAAGACACCAACTCTTGAAATTTTCCACAGACCAAACCCACTATCCTTGAGCATCTCTACTCACCACCTCCATTGCTTATATTTCCCCATCATAACTGTCATGTATCAAGCAAGTTCATGTCCACAGTCAGCTAATTAAGGTTGCAGAAGCCTGGATTTAAGGAAATAAAAAACCAAAACCAAACCATGCTAAACGTTGCAAGCAATGAAACCCCAATGGGAACAGCGTCTGGAAAATTCAGCCTCACACTGGCCAAGAGCTTTCCCCCTGTGTGATGTTTCTGGAGCGGATGAGCCAGTAAACAGCATACCAAGCTGATGTGCACCATATGACAGAAACCTGTGAGGAGAAAACTCTCCCAGCCCTTGCCTGCAGGAACACAGGAGCGGGGAAGACAGGCAGTTTTTCATCCTGCCGTTGCCCGCTTTACTGAGGAGATGCTGGGTTACTACTGCTGACAGCCTGCCTGCTGCAGGCCCCTGAGAGCTGAGGACAAGCCACCCACTCCTGCTGTGAAGATGGCAGCAGCATATTAAGATGCAGCAAACCCACAGCTACGCTTGTCCTTCAGCTTCTTCCCTTTGCAGTCCAACACTTCACCCTGAGGCCACCGACAAAGCTTTGTCAGAGCGAATGGGACTAGGAAAGCCAAGCTGATGCTCCATGTCACCACCTGGTGAAGATGGCCAGCTGGCCACCAGGGATGGCAAGGTCACTATGGCATGCCTGGGGAGGCTCACTGCCCTTCTGTCTGCCACAGGCTTTGTTTTCATAAAAAAAAACCAAAACCCTTCCCCATAGAACATACTGCAACTTGCCTGGTGGGTTTTGGATCTTGTAGGTCTAAAAGAAAGGTTGTGATGGAAATAAAGGCAAGAAATGAGATATCTGCTTGAGGGATATAGCAAACAGCTAAAAAGCAGGTCTCCAAGCAGGTACATCTGCTCCAAACACAACCAGAGCTACCATTTTCAGACTAGGGTATTCTGAACAGTACATGGAAATCAAAGCCAACTGATGAAAATAATAAAAAAAATAAAATAAATCTGTCTGCAGAAGAAACTGTGTTATCTGCGATGAGTTGAACTCTAGAGCTCAGCGATGCTCTCGGGGGATAACCTCAGGACACAGCTTTGGCACTTATCTTGTCACTTCCATGTGGCGATTATAAATCCAGCTGGCTCTCTGGAGGTGAAGGGGTGGGATCTTGTCAGGAATATCAGCTGTGAACACAGATTTAGCTCCAGAGGAGCAAGCGAGCACTTGGGCTGTGCTGCCTCTAGGCTTGGAGCAGTTTCAGCCAATCCACCAAAACCAGTAGGAAGTGTCGGAGTCCAGCCCAGTGGAGAAAGCAAACATTTGAGTAAAGCAATCCCAGGAATTGAGGCAAAAGGACGGCACGGCTGGTATTAGGCCGGGGCAGGAAACAATGTTATCATCCAAGGAGAATGTGGTATTTTGCAATGTTTTCCTGTCCAAGATCAGTGCAAAATGTCTTACTAAGAGTTTTTGGCAAACTGAGTTTAAGAAAAACCAAGCAAAACAAACCCTGAGATATTATTTTAAGCATTCGATCTGTACAGGCCTCCCTCCCTAGTTTGCTCTTAGATTTAAAGGACAGAAGAGCCCTTTTAACTTGTAATTTTTCAGTTTTCTCAGTGTTAATACAAACCAAAAAGCCAAACCAATCCTGACTCCTGCAGGCACCTCCCTGCCCAGTGCCCAGGGTATCCCCTGCATCCATCGGGGTCTGTCCTTCCTGACCAGGGACATTATTTCTGCACCCACCCAGACGCAGAGTCCATCCCTTCCTTCTCTCTCCACTGCTCAGCAAAGGGGATACTGGTTAGAAAAACCACTCACATGAGAACCATGCAGGAACCGTGGGCTTTCTGCTAAAATGAGGCCAGGCAAGCAAGATCTGCAACACAGCTGAAAATTACTCCATAGATGCACATCTGCAGCTGTGCTTTGCACCCTAACCTGGAGCCCCCCCAGCTACTGTGATTAAGTGCCCATGGGACCAGCCAAGGACAGGAATGTAATAAAACGACAGACAAACCCCGGAAATACAGTATCTGGAACAGAAAGGCTCCATGGAGGTCCTGTGTTGCTATGTTATACCCTGACATTAAACAAGCCCTTTGCATTTACCTGTTTCCAGCCCCACATTTCTGCAGGGTTCTGTGATAATCTTCAAACAAAAGCCAAGGCACTTGGCTTCCCTACATTCCTGTCTGCTAACAGACTCAGGTTACTTTTCTACGTAGGTCTGGATCAGTATTTCTCAGTGAGAAGCCACATATATTTCCATTTAGAAACAAACCAACCTGGGAGCATTATGTGTGTCTTTAACAAAGGGAGGTAACTCTCCTACACTGCACTAAAGAAAATATAATAAAAGCTGAACACAAGGGTGTGGGTTTTTCCCCCACACAGCAGAACCCAAGCCTCTCCACCTCTGCTCCAGGAACTGAAAGATGGAACTACACCAAGACCTCCCCATGCAAGGGGTGATGATGCTCTCATTCAGTGATTGGAGCTTTTCTCAGAGAAGAAACTCTACGGGCTGATGGTGCCAGACTCTCACGCTGTTAGCACAATAACGCAGGCAAACAGGACAGAACTAGAAGCTGGCCAAGGGAGTAAGGGCATTGCCTGAGTAAATGCAGAAAGGGCAGCGTGAGGAAGCTGACCAGCAGTACGGGAAGCGGGGGAGACCCAGAGCCAAACCCCACATGCACACAAGGCATCCCAACTCCATCATTTCAGGGCCAGAGCATCCATTTCCACAGGCTGTAACTAGCAAAACAAGGAGAAGCAAACAACAGGGAGTCACAGGTGCTCCTCGGAGCCAGGTTTCTACCTTTGCTGGCAGGATGTGCCCAAGGCAGAAGCTGGTGCTACAAAGCCTTGAAGATCCATCACTGGCTGGACCATGGACCAGCTGCCTCTGCAGCATCGAGTGATGGCCATGACAGGACAGTCATGGTGAGCTGGAGCAGGAGACAGTTGCTTTGAAGAGGCACAGGGGGATGGCAGGACCAGGAAAGAAGCAATTCTGAACAGAGCCAGACCAGCTGATTTAACAAAGAAATGCATTTTCAAGAGAGGCACTCACAGACTCCCCTTGTTAAGGGGATGAAAGAAATAAGTATCAGTCACAATTCAATCCTATACAGCAATAAAGCCCTATGTGAATTGCTAACCCTCCTCCGTTTGTGCTGTGACAGCCAGACTGACGGACAACAGCAGAGAGAGAACTGGAAATCAAGAACTCTCTCTGTCCAGGGAGGCACCTCTGCACACAGCCGATGCTCGTGCTCTTTGCATTCAAGCCCCAGGGCTGAGGCTCTTACAGTAGTGATTTCTTCATAAAGAAAATATTTTTTTTCTGCATCACAGCCTCAGAGACAAAACTTAAACCTATTCACCCTAGTCACAGCAAGATAAAAATAAATTCAAAGCTGGTGGTTGCTGAGGGCCCCAGCTCAGGGTTGCTGGGTCCCTGTGAGCTGCAGCAGTTGGAACAAAAATAAGAAGACGAGAGCATTTGACCCAGAAACGCATTTTACTTTCGTGCACGTAGTCCAGAATCCCACCTCTGCTCCAGCAGACCTGCAAGTGGGCCGAAAGGCATGTCTGCATCAATAGAATGGGAAGGGGGACATATGCTTCAAAGGCTACAAAAAACCCCCACTGAGGCTAAAATCCAGCACGCACCAAAGCACGGTGTTGGATCAGGGCTCCCAACCTTCTCCCCACAAGCCACAGCTGCCAGGAAAGCCTTTCCCAAATGAGGTTTCCACCCTATTCATTTCGACAACACAGTCCGCACCCTTGGGAAAAAGCGAGGAAAAAAAAAAAGCAGGAAGATCAAAGCTCTGCAAGTCCATAATATTTTATTAGTTCCTTCCATCTGTCATGCACCAATGACTCATCAGGAAACAAGCCCCCTCTTGAGAACCGCTACCTTTTCGTTGCCGACTTCGGCTTGCGAGCAGCCACTATTGTGCGCCTTTATCGGTTATTTGTTCCATCTGAACGAGTTTCAGCTCCTCATTCACAAACCAGCCCCTGCTCCTTGAATCGGAGGGCGAGGAAAGGGGGAGGGATGGAGGAGGATCTTGCTGCGCTTCTGTCATCTCTTTCATGCTCCGCTCAGTGCCTTCTGCATCAATGGAGACCTCAGGAATCCTCGGGCTTTGTTCTCTCCTGCACGCGGGGGCTTTTCCTGCTAAAATAGCAGGTAGCGGCAATAACCCTCAGCACATACAATCATCCAAATCCATCTGTTGTGGTGAAAGAAAGACGCAATGTGCTGATTTTGGAGAAAGAAAAGTGCTTTCGGGGAGCAGCAGAGAGGAGGAGAAAGAGCCAGATTTCCTGAACACCTCTGAATAAGGCGGAGCAGAAGGAGATTTTTATAATGGCGAAAACTGCCTTGTTCTGCTGTTACTGGGACGTAAATGGAGGTATTTGAAAGGCTGACAGCACAGTCTGCCGATGAATAAACTCCATAAGATGCTGTATTATGGAAGTGGAAGGGCTCCCACGCACCTATGGCCCTTCCCACTCCTCCAAAGGCACTGCAAGCAAGCTCTGCCCTGCTTTCTCCAGAGCTCTGGGATCCCTTCACAAAGGTACAGAGGGGAAAGGCTTCAATAGCCCTGACTTTCATCATCAGTTAGTGATGCCCTACTGGAAGCATCTTAAAACATTCAAGTTTATGTCTCGTATCCACTTCCATTAAAAAAAAAAAAAATAAAAAATCAACAAACCAGATCCCACTCAATGGAATCAGCTCAAGCATTCAAAAATCACTCTCAAAATAACTCAACTCCTGGTTTTAGGAGGGTTTGACCTTGTTTCACTGAAATCAAGCTCCTTGACTGAACAGAGGCTCAAGCAAATCAAAAGAACTTTTTGTACCGAAGCCTCTCAAGCCACCAGACCCCAGCAGGGCAGCCTGCCCTGGGCACACATCCCTCAGCTACATGGGTGGGTGCATGCAGACATGTGCTCCCATCTGTGGTTTTCATACATGGCTCTTTGGCATAGCAGCAGCTCCTCAGTGAATGATAAACCTGCTCTGCTCTTTGTCAGGGCTCTTGTTAATGCACTGTTGGCAACTTTGCGCGAACGGTACCCACTGTGCTCAGCACCATGCTGGGTAACGGCTGGTTCTGCAAAGGAAATTGTTACTGCTCCTTCACCCTGGAGAAGGATGCCTCCATGTATCGGCTACTGCTTTCCTCTGACCCATAGAATCATGGAATCATTATGGTTGGAAAGGACCACCAGGATCTTCAAGTCCAACCTTCATCCCAACATCTCCCTAACCACTAAACCATCGTCTCAGGTGGTACATCCCCTCGTTTTTTAAACACCTCCAGGGATGGTGACTCCACCACCTCCCTGGGCAGCCTGTTCCAGTGCCCAACCGCTCTCTCAGTAAAGAATTTCTTCCTGATATCTAATCTAAACCTCCCCTGACACAACTTGAGGCCATTTCCTCTCACTCTATCATTAGTAATTTGGGAGAAGAGACCAACACCAGCCTTGCTACAACCTCCTTTGAGGTAGTTGTAGAGAGCAGTAAGATCTCCTCTCAGTCTCCTCTTCTCCAGACTAAAGAGCCCCAGTTCCCTCAGCTGCTCTTCATAAGCGATGCTTTCCAGACCCCTCACCGGCTTCATTGCCCTAAAGGTAGCAGGAATTGCCATAGGTAGAAGGAATGGAGCAGACTGAGGAACATCCTAGTAGTAAGAGGTGTGATCATGCTAACTGATGTGTGCTGTACTAAATGGAATAGCAGCTTGGTTTTCCATGGGATCAGGCCTTCAGGGAATATGGTGTGTGCAGATGCACTAGATTTTTTTTTTGCAAAATCAGCTGTTTTTCAAGGGATATGCTCTTGAGCGGACTGGTTTAGATTTCTTTCTCTCATGCCTGAGGAAAGATATCCACAGCGTGCCTGTGGATTTCACTGTGGGGACAGAGTGGGTAGAAGTGGCAAGGAAGGGGGGACCTGTTTGCAGCAGTTCCTGCCCACGACTGAGGCTTGAGTAGTTGCAGGGTGCAGGCGTGACTTGCACTCTCCATCTGCCCTTGTGAGGTCAGAGGCAAATAAGCTGTCAGGCCACTTTGCTCCCTTTGGGAAGTTTAACGCCACATTTGCTGGAAACTTGCCAGGGGCTCCATCCTGTGCTGGGATTCACCAAAGCGAGACTGGGATCCCTGCTGTGACAAACTGCAGGCCTGACCTTAGGTGTATTTTTGCTTACTCTGTCCCCTGCTGTTACGGTTAAAATAATATCCCTTTGCTGTCTTGCAGACCATTGTAAGAGTACCTTATATAGAGGATGTGGGGTACTCAGTTACTTCAGAGAAGACAATGACTGTCCTCTGGCAGTCTCTTCTTCAATTACATCCAGAAAGAGCAAGGAATGAGCCAGCTTTTATGAAATCCATCTCATCTGCTTCTTGGTGACAGGGCCCCCCGCCCTGCTGCGGCACGGTAAATCAGATTTGCTTTGCTGACTTCTGGTGCTGCCAGTCTGAAACCAAAGGATGGTGGGACTAAGCCCAAGTACCACTGCTAGTTTTTCTGCAGCAAGCGCATCTCTGAGCGTGAGGAGAGTGTGATGCACAGACAAACCAGCCTGCTGCAGGGTGCAGAGAAGGTGCTTCCTGTTCATAAAAGCAACTGGTGCTTTTACGGTGTATGAGCATCAAATATGTTGCTGTTGCAGAGAGAAGTGCTGCCATAGGTGCTGGTCTCCATGGTTTGTCTCCTTCATGTGGCTGATGTCAGAGCTGGAGCTTTAAGTGGCAGCTTCTATCTCTAAAGGTCTGCTTCACCTCTCCCTTCACCAGCAAACCCGAACAGTCAGTCTTCTGTGTCTTGCATTGCTCATCCTAGAATTTTGGCCATCAGTTTGCCATGTCAGTTGCAGCCACCTCATCAGCATTATGATGATAACCATGGCTATCTGGGCAAAGTTATCACAGGAGGAACAGCCTTAGAACAACTATGTGTGAATGAACTGCTCCCTGGGGAGAAGGGGGCCTTGTCCCCGTTAAATATGTGCTCTGGGCTCAGCTTGCTTCAAAAGGCTACATAAGTAGTCTTAGGCTTCATCCAGCCAGGGTGTTCTGAGATCACCCTGTCCATGGCAGGGAGCATCAGGAGACATCGCAGGGATTCTCAGCCTCCAAGGCTGGAATTTGCAGCATGGCAAAGAAGAGTTTGCCATCTAAACATCCAGGGCCAACGGGTGGTGTGAGAAACTAAGGCACAGCAAAGGAAGAGCCATGGCAGAGTCTGCCATTCAGAGCCCTTCCTGAAGGGCTTGAATGCTCTTAGTGGCAGTTCTGGCAACCTGGCTTTTGCTGTACGTGTTTCTCCCCTTGATCGTTCTTTAGTGTAGTATAGTCACCCAGCTGTCACTGGGGAGGGTGACAGCACCTTGAGAGCAGAAAGTGGTTCTTGTTATTCCCTCCCGTTTGCACGAAGAAAGGATGGGAGCGTGCGACCAGAGAAATGTTCTGTTTTGAGAGCCTCAGTCTTGACATACGGCATGAGGGTGATTTTTCACGGTTGGTGTTACTGGCACAGGCGTTACTAAACACTGCAGGACCTGGATGTACGCAAATGGCAGACCTGATGGAGGAGGAAGGGAGTGGTCAGGAAACCATTACATGAAGTTCATGTAGAGAAGACAAGATTCTTGAGGAAGAGTGTGTTAAAATGAAGCTGAGGTTTTAGGAGGGGTGGCCTGTGCTGCCACATCCCCGCTTTACACTCTGAAACGACAAGTGGAAGTGTGGGGCTGAGTGTCCGTGAGGCACGACTTGCATGTGGGAGGCAAACTCTGAGCATCTCTGCTTGGTGTCTGTACTTCAGAGAATGAATGGAACACCTTCTCCAGTGTGGGTGGCTTTCTGGTGGACCACATTAGATAGGCAACTGACAGTGGAGAGAGCACAGCACTCTGAGGAGCCTTGTTGACCGAGGGTGGAGCTCTGCTCGGTGTGTTGCAAAGATGCTGCTTGCCCAAGTTCCTTCGAACACCAGTTGCACAGTTAGGTGGGAGTACCTGGGAGGCAGAACACTGCTTCTACTGAGATGTCTTCAGCAATTCTTACACGGGAGATTTTGATTTCCACTTCATGCTAGCTGCTCTCTGTAGTTTTACCTCCCCACTTGCCTCTTCTGTTCTTGATGGTTAGCTTGGGTTCTGTATTTTGTAGATACACTATAGCATGCACAGAGCCGGGCATGCCCAACAGCTCGACAGCCCAGCGCCTGCTGCAGTGCAGCCCTTACCCGGCACCCTGAGCTGCGGCAGAGCCACGGTACCCTGCAGTGCTGGGAGAAGAGGGGCTTCTGCTGTTGAAATCCTCACTGTTTATCTGAAACATTCATCCAAGACTGTCTAGAATGTGATGCTTGGGTTGTTGAAAAAGGCTTGAATTATTGCAAAATTCCTGGTCTGGCATTTGGCTTATGATTAATTACTTAGGTTTGCATAGTGCTTTGATGTTCCAGCTGTAAATCCAGAGTAAGCTGTTAAACTTGACTGACCTCAGTGGAGTCATCCTACTCACTCTGGTTGGCTTGAAATTGGCTCATCTGGTGATGTGTGGTATTTGTATTCTGTGAAATAAGCGTCCAGGCATTGATGTAAGCCTTTCCAGGGAATGGAAGCTGTTAAGCTGATAAATCCTTTTCCCGCATTGCTCTGCCCCTTACCTTGGAGGGACTTCTTGCTATACGTTCTGACTTGGAGCTTGCTTCTCTGGAGTCCTTCTCTGAGCTTTTGCAGTTCATGGTGTGTTTGCACTGCCATAGCACTTAAAGCTTTTCTCACAGGTTGCTCCATCTTCGTGGACTCTATTCCCCTGCCAGTGTCTTGTGTAACTTTACCTCTGCCAATATTGTTGGCTTGCATGGACACATTTCTTAATACTAGATACTTTGGAGTAGTCTTGTGACAGAAAAATCCTCATCTGAAAGGCAGTTTAGTCTTGTATTGACCTTCACATGATTTTTATGTTGATGGGGTTTGCTGGGGTGGGAGTGGTGGTGCTGGCATGTGCTTCAGAGGAGCAGACTAAGATCGCATTTCACTCAAACCAGGCTTCTTCATTTAATGTGTATGGGCAGCGGGCACTCAGGCTGAAAGTACACTTTGTTCTTTAACTTCCAGGTCAGGGGGTTGTCTCACTTATGTCAGCAGACAGCATCTCTTTGCTCAGGATCACAACCTTTCCGACTCAGCAATGCGCACACACACACACAAGTGATGCAGATCCTGAAGTGGGCAGCAAGCTCCATGGTTCGTTCCGTAAGCCCAGCAAATACATCATCTGTTCTGCTCAGAGCCTGATTGTGTGCCCTATTGGCCAGCAGTAAAGCCAGGAGTATGGAGGGAGGTAGTTACTCATTCTTTTTGTCTTTTCTAGCCATCAATGCCTTTGTGGGAAAGAAGAGAGGCATAAATACTTTGCAAGTGAAAATGTTGTCCTTGGAGAGGTGGCCTTTGTAACTTGTGAAAGCTGGATAGTTTAATGAAATTAGTCAAGCGTTAAATAAATTAAGTAATTTTGTTACTAAGTAGGGCCAGAATTAAGGCCAGGTAGCTCTTGAGCATGACAGGTCATGAGTCATGAGCTCAAAAATTGTGAATGCATCTGGATGGATGCCCTGTAGCCTTTTGTTGGTGTCCAGATCACAAAATACCTGCTTGAACTCGCGTGTTTGCAGCAGTGGATGCTTGCTGGCACCCTCCTCTGCTGATGCAGAGTCTGGAAAGCAAGAAGGGAGGCACCGTCCCGCTGCTGATGGTATGCCTTTCCCTGAGCACCCCTCTAGAAGGTGTGGGTGCTTGCCAGTAGAACCTCGAGCATCCGTTTATGGATGGTGGTGTACATCCCACACAGGAGCTTGACACTTCTCCCTCTCAAGGTCTGACCTGCTGCTTTTCTGAAGACAACCCCCTTTTTCTTTGCTTTTCTGGTCTGGCAGTGCCTTACTCCTCCACCAAAGCTCTGCTTGGCCCTGGAGCGCTCTCACAGCAAGCTGTGCCTGACCTCCCGTAACCTCGCTGTTTGTGCTGTGGATCCCTGCAGAATTCCCTCCGTCCTGATCCTCTTGGACTTTGTCCCTAGCTAAAAATCCTGCTCAGCCTTCTCAGAATTAACGCACATTAGCCTAACTCAGAATTACCGTTTCTCGGGAAGTTCTGATACTGCAAAGCTTGGTTCTCCCCGCCCCCTCTTCAATCAGAATTAAGTCATTTATTTTTAAAATTTCCTATGAGGACACTGTGTCCCAGATTTTGAATTTTAGAAATGCTTTGCTCTGGGATTTCTGAATCTTTGTTTTGAGTTACATCCATTTTAAGTTCTTATACTGCTTATGCTTTCTGCTGATTTGTTAAGTACTGACTAGTGGTAGGTCACAAAATGTATATTATATAAAAAACCACACTTGTTAATTGCCTTTTTTAAAAGATCTATAAGAACAGCTGCTGCTTAATATGGCTGAAACATCTTATCTTATTCTTTAAAACAAGAAGTCCCTTGTTTGCAATGTAATGAGAGTCTGGCACTGCCATTACAACACCCAGGAACGCCTTCATCTAGAAGAGCAGGTAACATTTCATTCTGTAGTAAGTAGCTATTCATCTTAATTATCTAAAAAGTAATGAAATATTTTGCCAATTGTGTCATGTTAGGGCAAGGCAGCAG
>JAVSBS010015760.1:17237-29076 GCA_033124195.1 Coracias cyanogaster | reverse complement strand
CCACTGTGAGTAACGTAGTTCGCCTTTTATCTCAATTAAGTAAGTTGGAGGGGGCAGGAGAATGGGAACGTAGCATTCCAACTTCAAATTGAATTAGAAAACCATATCCTCTTATCCACAAGGGGAGCAGAGGAAGATAAAAAGGGTCTTGCAGAGCTATTTTCCACTAAAATCACAGAATAATTTGGGTTGGAAGGGACCTTAAAGATCATCTAGTTCCAACCCCCCTGCCATGGGCAGGGAAGCTACCCTATAGTTTCACAATTTCCCTAGCTTTCAAAAAAAAGGCATTTTACTGAGAATCTTCATGTTTTCACAGTTCTTTCTTGCAGATTTTTAGAACAACTGCCAAACCCACCTCTCCTCTCTGCTCCTGTGTCACTAGCTTGGACATCTCAATACAGAGCAGAAAAAAATAGAGGTGGCCTTAAAGAAAACATGATAGTGAAGTCTAGAACAACACACGCACAAGGAACTTTGTTCTTAGCCACTTTCAGTTCATTCCAGGCTGGCCCAGGCTAGGAAGTGCAAGATCTTCCAAGGCAGGAGCTGGCTGGTTTCCATTCTCGTCTGCCAGCTAACGTACCAGTTTAGCTCCAGCCAGCCCAGATTTGGCTGCTTGAGCTCTTAGTTTTGCAGAGCCCTTGACTTGCCTGTACCTTAAGACAGTTCCATCAGATTTCTGTTTTCATTATTACAGCCTGACCTTTAAGACTTCCTTGCCCTCTCCTTCCTGAGACCTCCGCACTATGGTCTTATCTTTACACTACTTTCCTTAGCACTCTGAAGAAGGCGCTAGGACATAAAACTCAGTCCCATCCTCCCATTATCACTAATGGATTAAGACTCTCAAATCCCAGCCTCCAAGTTGTACCAGCCATTGAAGAAACAAGCAGGATTTCTATTAGGTCAACAATACAAGCTATAATAAAATCGAGCATTCACAACGGCCTTCCTTTTCTTCCCATACTACTTCCTTCTTCAGTGATAATGATTTCAGTTGGTATTTGGTAATAGTTTCAGTTAGTATTTGAAATATTGGTAAGTCCCTTTTGAAGTATTGTCAACGTCCCTTGTTGTGTCTGCAACCAACTCTTACTACCACATGGCATGAAGCCTGAAAAATTACCTCCTGTGCTCACTCCAGCCAAACTTGAGAATAGGAGATGGCTGATAACTGAAGAGATTTTGATGTCACATAAGGAAAAGATCTTGCTACAGCCTTGCTCTTCCATTTGTTACTCATCTAAGAACAGTTCTTTGACTTAGAGATCATAAACTCTCTCTGGGTTTGCTCTGCACAACAGCACTTGGCTTTCTACTGCTCCGAGCATGCCAAAGAAAGGACCTCAGCAGAAATGGACAAGAGATGTTTATCTAGTTGACAAACTGGTGGTTTGACTCAGCTAATCCACACCAGCCCAGCAGAAGCTTCATGCTAAACACAGGGTCACTTCAATTCTTTACTACATCATCTCATGACAGTTGAAAATTCATTTAGTGGTAACAACTGGGAATAAAAATCACAGAATCACCGAGGTCAGAAAGGTGCTTTGTAGATAATCTATCCCAAACCTCCTGCTCGGAGCAGGGCCACATAGGGCAGGTTGCTCAGGATCACGTCCAGTCAGGTTATGAATATTTTCAAGGGTAGAGACTCTACCACCACTCTGGGCAACCTGTTCCCATGTTTGACCACCCTCACAGTGAGTTTTGACTTACGTTTAAATGCAACTTCCTGCATTTCAGTTTGTGTCCATTGATAGGATCCCCCCCAAACCTTCCCTTCTCCAGACCAAACAACCCCAGCTCTCTCAGCCTCTCCTCATACACTAGATACTCCAACCCCTTAATCCTGACCCTGTCTTTGTCTCATTCCAGTATGTCCATGTTTCTTTTACACTGGGAGTCCACCAGTGCACCCCAGATATGTCTCACCAGTGCTGAGTGGAGGGGAATGATCACCTCCTCCACTGTTGACAGTGCTCTGCCTAATGCAGCCCAGGGTGCCACTTGCCGCCTTTGCCATGAGAACACATTGCTGGCTCACATTCAACCTGGTGTCTCAAGTCCTTCCTCTGTACAGCTGCTTTCCAGCTGGGCAGCCCACAGCCTGTGCTGATGCCTGGAGTTGTTCCTCCTCAAGGACAGGACTTTGCACTTCCCCTTGTTGAACTGCATGAGGCTGGGGTCACCAGCCTGTCCAGGTCCCCGTGGACGGCAGCACAACCCTCTGGCATATCATCCACTCCTCCCAGTTTTGTATTGCCTGGGCTTTCTATATAGGGCTCCATCCAGAGGATGCTGATTAATGTTAAAGCACTGATGCAAAAAGAGAGTATTTCTTTTTTTCACTGTTTTCACCAGTTGTATGATCTTATATGGTCTCACAAAGCTGTACCTGAAGCCTGCAGACATGTTTGCACAAGCTTCACCTGTACAAGACCAGATCATAGCTCAAAGACCTGAGATATTACAGCCAATCTCGCATATCCATGCCGGAAAAGGGAGAATCCTACCGAGACACAATGACATGCATCCTACCCAGGCATTCCTTCCTTCTTTTATTTTCTTTATCTGGTAAATTAGAATTATGGAATTAAAAACTAGCAGCTGCAACTCAGAGGCCAGTATCCTCTGTGGATGACTCACCCTCTTGTGGGTTTTTTTGGGATGTGTTCCTGAGGAAATGAAAACATGCCAGTGCTGGTTTATTTTCTCTCACTTCCTTACACAACACTGTTCTCCTGCTTAGATGTTGGTGCACATCTCTGTGGATCCTCCCTGTGTCAGGCTACACGGGCTACCTGGATGAAACCTGATCTGGATGAAACAGGCAGCAGGAGTCCATAAGTAACCTTGGTGTCATATCACGCCTGCTTCTGTCACTGGCATGGTAGAACTGAGGACGATGAAAATACCCATGAGATGGGCAGTGACTGAAATGAGAGTGAGGCAGAGGAAAGAAAGCGAGCATGGGTCTGAGGAGAGAGAGGCCTCATGGCTAAGTGATGACAGCCAAGTACTGGTTTATTTTTAGACTAAGACCACTGGGCACACCCAACACTGTGTATTACTTGCAAGACCATGAGAAACCCCCAAAAAAAGGAAGTCAAGCCACACTTGCATGGTCTCAGTTCCAGTTGCTTCATAACACACTTCCTCGTGGTGCCCGGCCGTCCAGATGGCACATTGCGCATCAAGAGCAGGCAGTTGAGAAAAGCAGCAAAAAGCCTGATGCCCTTAAAGTGACCTTGAGGTGAGGGTGAAGAGTACAGCCAGGGGCTGGAGCCAATCCTCACCCCCCTGGAGCAGGACAGCAAACAGGACGGGGCAATGGGGAGGCAAATGCCGTGAAATCATGATGGTCTCATGAAGTCCTCTGACCAGCTAAGCTGAAGAATTAGAGAAGCCACAAAGCTGCTAAATCAGTACCCAAGAGTCCAAATCCTTTCCTTCATCCCTAGACAATGCTAGGATTTAAAAGCTTTTGCCTGACGGAAGGAGCTCTTTTGCCCTGGAGGTTCCTCTGCACAGCTTTTGACGTGCATCAGATCGAGTCCTGGTATCTCAGAGCTGACGCAGGCTTGGCCCTCTGAGCTTAGCATGCAGGTCACGAAAGAAGCTGATCCCCCACTGCTGACAGACGCTGAGCTTTTCTGGTGTTCTATATTTTTAAGTGCTTTTGGGACTTCTGCTCTAAAATGCTTCCCTTTAATTTCCATTTAATTTCCTTAAAATTGTCACTGGAGCTGTTGATATCTCTGACACGTGTCAAATGCATCCTTTTCTCTGCTGCCTCTTTTTCTCCCACTACGCAGTACATAGAAAGATTTTTTTAAAAGGTTTTCGGCTCAGCACTTCAGTATCCTCCTCCACGCTTTTTTTGAGCGTTCAACTCTTTTTTTTTTTTTATTAAAAAACCCTAACATAGTGCACCTAATTGAACATATAATTGTTTCATGGAGAGTTTCCCCAGAGAATTATATAATCTCAACCTGTCTTCCTTAGGCAGTGCATAATCATGTAATCTACCAGCTCTTTGTTTCTCCTCTTTCTTCTCCCTTTCTTTTTTTTTTTCTCCCCAATACTTGTAATATGTTTTCCACCTTGTCTAGACGTTTCTGACATACGCTGCCTTTACCTAATCTTCAGTCACTGCAGCCAGGAGATGGAGAAGCTCTTTTCTTTCCACAACTGCATCCTGGATCTCAACACCCCCTACCCAACAAGTCCTTGTTCCAGCACATCTGCTGCCAGTGCTGTTCCAGCTGTGTGTTTCATCTCATTGAGGGATTTCTTTTTTTTTTTTAATGTTGTGACTGTTACCCTATTAGGGTGAAGGTTCTCTTTTAATAGGAAAATACATGCAGCCAGCAAATCTAGCCATGTTTGATTATCAGTGGCTTAGGATGCTACACTAATTAATAAAATGCTACTAATAGGTAGGTGTGATGACAAGTTTTCCTTTGTGGTTGGTCTGGAACAGAAAAAGTACAGCAGGGATATTTTTCACTTCGTTGTTTTAGAAAAAAATTACAGTTTTGCCCTTCAAAAACTATTTGCACATGGAAAGATGGCCAGGATATTTCTTGGAAATTGTGTCTTGCCTGCCTTACCTTCCACTGTCTCCCTCACCAGGTGACATGTCCCATGATACAACACAGCTGGAGATCTGTCAAACACAGCCTCCATCCCTAGGGAAGGGGTAAACCAGTAGAGCACCACAGGAACCGCAGCTGACCAAAGGTTCCCCCAAAATTCCCATTGAGCATTGCAGCAGTATTTCAAACTACCCTCAAGCATCCTGGACAGCTCCGTTTTCCACAGGAAAAAAGGCCCTTTCCTCCCAGCCCCAGTTTCAATTAGTCCAGTCCTTCAGCTCATGCTATATCAGAGGTTAAGTTTTGTTTCAATCTGGCAGGAAACACCTTTCCCCAGGTTCATGCACAGCTTCTGCTGGGGCACAGAGAACAAAATTATTTGCAACCATCTATTTGAAATGTGTAAACAAATTACCTGGGAGTGAGTTCACATCCCTTCAGATCTAGCTTTTTGCCAACGATCTAGCAAATATGTTCCCTGACAGGTATGTTTGCTGAGACAATAAATCACATTTTTTAGCCCTTTGTTCAAAGCAACATTGAAATATGTAGCAGTAAGTATTTACCTCTCCAACCTGATCATCAGAACTACCCTCCTCCACTTGGAGATTAGGAACATACCTCATAGCTGATATGTCCAAACACCGAAACTTTGAATCCAAGCAACAGATTTTAAGATTGTTTGCACACCCTGAAAAGTCCCAAGTACTTGCACCAACAAACACCTTACAAAGCAGCTACAAAGCCCCGAGGCACTCAAAGTAGGTGAAAAAAGGAGGAAATAGCTTGAAACTGGATTTGGTTGCATCCAGGTTCCCTTGCAGGCAACACGTCCCATGTTTATACAGGCACTTCTCATAGTTTTGAGTTTCCTCAGGCCAACTGACCAAACAGTTGCTATATTTCTCTTGCAACCTGTTTCTTCTCAGCTTTCCAGGATGTTGTTCCACCAGAGTCAAGTTATTACTAGTGACAATGAAACACATTTAAAGAATCACATCTAATTTCTTCCTATTCTGAAGATGGTCAGGCAGTTGGACTAGATGATTGTTGTAGGTGCCTTCCAACTGAACTGTTCTATTCTATCCTACCACGTTTCCTAATCCAGCCAACCATTGACACTTTTAACCCATTCGCAGAGCAGCCTCTACCAGTAATACTACCAGCAACCCCAAACATTCCAAATGTATATGCGAGAAACCTCAAAGCAATGGCTGACTTATTTTTTAAATATATGTTTTTGTTTCTCTTTGTTTCCCTTTGAATTTTGGAGCCTTCAAGAACTGCATTTATCAGGTTCTTTCAGCAGCTGCGATGTGCTGTTGAAAAGAGTCAATCCCTTGATCCAGGGCCTTAGGCTTTCAATGAAATTCAGCATAATATTGCAACAGACGCATACCTCATTTGCAGCACTTGTAAAGAAATGAATCACTTCTAGATAATGATTTGTGGGATCCTGAAGTAGCTGCAAGAGAACAGCAGGCTGCACTTACACGTCTGTCGCACCACTTCCAGGTGACTCCAGCATGTGCTCTGCTCTCCAAAGTCCAGAGCTGCGTACATCAGACAGCGCTGGGAGCTGGGTGACCTGGCCTCTTGACCTGTCCGTTGACTCATTCACCAGCTCCCAGCAAGTCACTAGAAATGAGTCACTTCATCTGCCTGCAGAACAGGCTGTGAGGGTCACTCCTTTAGGGGAGCAGAAGCTTCTTTGACCTGTGTCTGGAACTTGTAACAAACACCACACCGTTATTCTTTGTTAGCAGTGTTGTTCTCATCGCAGGACCACGGCACAGACAACAAGCCAAGCAAACTTGCAACACCATACAAGTGTAGTAGATGGAAGCTAACCGAAGCCTCTCTCCTGATTTACATGCCACAGGAAGGTCAGAGAGCAGCGAAACAATGTGATTTCTTCGTGCTGACCTTTCTTTTCATAAATATCAGTTGTGATTTATTTTTAAAGCTGCCTGCTGGAGGGTATCCACTTAATCCTTACTTTGGGAAAATATTTGTGAGGCAGTTTCCCCTGGATTCCTCTCCCTCTCACCCCAGAGCTGTATCCTCATTAATAGGACTTAGGAAACTCGGGCTTGCACCTCAGTTAGTCCCCAGTGTTGCAGCTACATCCTTCCGTGGAGCTAAGCAGGGGCTGTTCTGCGATAGGAGGCAGTGGGACCTCAACCAAAGCAGGACCCAGAAACTCTGGTCTCTTGAAGCAACATGAGGACGAGACAATCAAGGGAGACACCAGTGTAGGTGAAGACAGGAACAAAACCAACATGGTTTTACATGACCTGCTGCAGATGCCATGCTATCCAAGACCGTCATTTGTTGCTACCAGCCCATCTACAAAGGCCAGGGCCTTGCCATGATGCCTGGGCAGCAGTACCCTGCGCCATTAGCATCCCATATGAAAGCACTGTATTTTCCTAACAATACTCTGTGTGACTGTTGCTGCCTCAGTTGGCAGCTCTGATCTACCAGAACATTAATGAAAAACTAACGAAGAGCACCAGGCTAATGCAGAGCAGTAATGAAGATTAATCTCTCCCCAGAGAGGATGACATGCCTTCTCAGAGACCTAGTGCACCGCAACAGCATTTGGAGGGTCAGAAGTGGGTCAATGAAAGCTAATTAATAGCAAATCTCTCTCTTGTTCTTAATTATGGAGTGATGCAAAGGGATTTCAGTTAAGCTGCTTGGACCATTCTAGCTGCTGAATTCCCAAGCTAGGACCCATGCAGGAATTTGATGGCATAACAGGGCAGAGGTCTCTCACTGGGAAACAAGCAGAGCCAGGGAGACTGAGATGGCCTGGGCTGCATTCCCTAATAACAACTACAAGTCTTGGGTTTGGAAGAATCGTTGGATGACCTTCTGTGTAATGCAGCACAGGACCTCAGTAGGGCCCTGCCAACTCACTAGGGCAGCAAGGGATTCCTGAGCAGGGATTTCAGGTCAGGCTGAGACTTCTCTCTCAACAAGCAATTCCTGGAACCCTCCCAGTGGCCTTCAGAGTTGGTTCTCCTACAGTACAATTCCCTGGTCCATAATTTATTGCCAAAGGATGCTAGATTTGTACATGGCCTCAATGCATGGTCTTAACAAGTCTGACAAAGAGTGTCTCATCAAGGGCTGTTACCTACACAGACATTACCACTGCCCTGAAAAGCTCCCGAGAACAGAAGCAGCATGTGAAGACCTTGTACTTACTCCTGGAGAGCCTTACCATTCGGGAATGTGATCAAGTTCCTAAGCCTGCTGCTCACTTCCACTGTGGCTTTTCATCACTTCAGCCCCCTCACCTTGATTCCTGACATCATATGAAGGCATTTTGGTGGCAGAGCATGCAGCATCCCTGGTAACACTCCCATCTCTGGTGCTTGCGTGTCTGCACTACCTTGTGCAACAGCCTTTGTCAGGCCTTCAGGACATGACCATCACACCCATTTGATAAAGATACTTCCATTCCTCCTTTGACTGCCCTGGGTAAACCCACTTAATAGAAGAAAAAAAAGAAAAAAAAAGTAAACAATTCTCCTGGGCCATCTCTGTGCTGAGAGGGTGAACTGGAGGAGAAAGCACCAAGCTTGCTCCTCTACATGAGCCATAAAGCAGTGAACACTTAGGATTCCTGTCTGGCCTGGCTGGAGCCCAAGTGGAAGCAAATCCTCTGCAGGCAGGGCTGTCCTGCCAGCTCCACAGTCTCACAGAGGGAAAGCATGCTGGGGGGCTAAAGAAAAAAATCAATGACTTTGCACATGTCTTTGCAAGGCTGTATTCAGAGAGGTGACTGGCACTGAAATTGCCCTACTTACCACAAAAGCAGCGACAGTGCCACCACCACAGCAGGGGACAGACGGATTCCAGGCCCTGTGTCAGCCCTTGTGTTCTAATTGGAGCAGGCTGTGCTGCCAGCAAGAAAACGGGATCCTTTACAAGATCTGAGGTACATGTCTCCCTCTATGCTGTCAAAGGTAAGCCAACAGCTTACATTTAACTCTTGCTTGGCTGACATCCACAGCACCAGTCCATGCACACTACCTTCAGGAGGAGAGAAAGGGGGAGGGGGTGGGAATCAACAGGCTGCAAAGATTTACAGTGGGGACACATCAGCACGTTCTGCTGGAGGCATCAGTGTCTAGGGGAACACTTCTGACATGCAGCTCGCCCTTGAGAAACATGCAGCTTTACTGCTGCATAAACAAGAGTCACTTTACACATCAGAGGAGCAAATGGAAACCATCCTAATTCTGTCTGACCTCTCCCATGGGCCTATCTGCCTGTTCTCTAGCATTTTATGCTGGGCAGTGTCATTGCTCATACATTAGGATGTCCTCTCCAAGAGGCAATAGCAAGGATGATGGGACAGAGCTGCCACCCTTAGACCATGCTGCAGCCATTGTGCTCTTGGGGCCAGAGAGCTCTTCCCACTCACATCCTCTGGTGAGTATCTCAAGTCCTTCTGCCAGGCTCCAGCATGAGTGGAGGACTGAAGTGGGCATTAGCAGAGGCTGGTTCAGGCTGCACGTCTCTATCCAGAGATGTCTGTCCCTCTTTCTAGGAACACGCTGCCCATGCACCCACGGGAAACGCTGCTCCCTTAACAGCTGAGTAAAATACCTTGGGTATTCTACTAAGCTGAGCTTTTAAAGAAAGTATGCACCCACCTCCCACTGATAGCAGAAGGACTTAGGCACCTGATTTTTCTAGGCTCCTCTGAAAACCCTGGACTTCAATGCTCAAAGTTCTGCTCTAATTAGCCAAATAATTGCCCATGTCATGTCTGTGCTCTTAAACAACTGGCAGTAGAGCTAACTTACACTGATTCACCTTCTTCTGACTCACAGTCATTTATTTGCACTATTTCCAGCACTGGGAGCTGAAATAATGATACATGTTTTCCATACATTCACAAGAGAATTCATAAACACCTCGAATGTGTGACTTCATGTCCAGCCATGCCAGGCTCTCCTAACTTCTTAAGTGAAAACAACCATTTCTATTCTGAACTGTAGGCATATTGAACCAAGTTTGGGGAAATATTAAACCAGGCCAATCCTACTTTTCCCCGTTTTTAAGGCAAACTTCAGCACGGTGAAAGCTTTGAAGGCTCTTAGGCTCAAAGACAAAGTGTTTCCTCTTTACTGTTAGCCTCTGCTGGATGGTCTTGGCTTGTGCCTCCACGTTGTGAAGGAGAGGATGCTTAGAGGGCTGAAAAAGCCATCCCCCAGCACACAGCATCAAACAGCTCTCAGCAAGGTCAACATGAGCCATCCTCAGCTGTGACACAAGGCTCTGAGCCCTTCACATTTATTCCTTCCACTATTGTCCAGACTTCCTCCTGGTGGCCTACCTACCCTCCCATAGTGGGTCACTTTCCCTTAACACTTTGGTGCTTCAGCAGGGATGCTTGGTTAAACAAAAAGCAGGAGGCGATTAGTTTCAGTTCCTAAATCCAACCATCAACTAAGGTGCATTTCTAAACTTGTGTTAAGCAATGGAAGGACCCCTTGCCCAGGATCATTAGGCGCTTGATCCCAAGGCCACTGAAAATGCAGGAAGATGGTATACAGAAGCCAAGGTACTGCAACACTAACAGGTTCATCTACATTTAAACTAAACCATCTATCCTTGGTGTGATGACACCATGTCTGGCTGCTTCAGAAGATGAACCCATGGAGATAAAACTGCTAACTTGAGTCTCAAGCCAGAGCAATACTTTTGGATTTGGCTGAAAGCAGACTTAGAGAAGCTTCTGACTCTGAATCACTCTCCAAACTCTGAATCTCTTGGTTTCAGCTCAGCCATCAGCTCCAGCTAAAAAAAAAAAAAAGAAAATGACCATAGCTCTCTACAGGTAGTTCCCCCAGGGAAATACTCATTGGCTGCAAAACCACCTTAGAGCCTTCCCACAAGAGAGGAACCAAGAGTGCCCTGTATGTGCCAGCTCTGGTGAGTGGTGTGGTGGGAAGCAGCAGGGTGCTGCAAGAACAGCTGGACCTAGGGCAGGATGGCTTTTCATTTTTTCATTTGTTTTTATGCACTCTGAAGGGAGACCCTCAAATGTCACAGAACTCAAGAGGTCAAGAGCTCTGTTTTAGGCCTCCTAAAAATGCTAACCCTTACAGCAGTCAGTGCCACCAGACAAAATGGTTTCTTGAGAAAGAGGAAGAGTTGGGTGCTAAGTAGATCTTTCTTTCTTATGCCATGGCGGTGGAAAGCTGGGCAGGGCATAGTTCCCATATGAGTACAATCCAGGATCAGATTGGGACCATCAAGTGGTTCGGTTCAAGACAAGCTATGACAAATCTGTTCTACAACTGCTCTATCTCCAGTTCCCACCGTCTCACATTTTCTCTAGTCCTTACAAGCATAGCAATTAGATAGTCACGGCTGGGAGCAGGAGGGAAGCTGCTTAAGGTCTCCAAGTCCCAGCTTTGAAGGGCACTGAAGACAAGCCATGCCTGGGTGGAACGGTCTGCCGGAGACACACGTAGTTTTTCAGCAGCACATGCAGGCAATGGTCTGCCTGTTCCTGATGTGATGTAGGAGTACAGGCGCATCCTACACCTCCCTAACCAACTTCCAGCTAGAGTCCTCTAATCTGTTCCTAAATTTCAGTTGATATCTCTGCCATTTCAGAGATTTTCACTAGCTGTGCTCTGCTTGAGGAATGCAACATGGCCACATGCAACATGAAGATCTGACTGACTGTTGATCGATGGTTTGCTCGGGCCATGCCCACTGAGGACCTCATGGATATCACCTGTGGAGATGCCACAAGTCTGCTTTGCCTTTCAAAAAGGGACAGTGCTGAACAGACTACCCTTGTGATCCACTTGTACGCCAGAGACTCAGCTCCTCTAAAAAATAAGACAATTAAGAGAATTTAATTGCCCTGACTTTGCAAACAGCCTTTTGTCATGTTGAACACTAAGCCGGGATCAATGAACACAATGCAAAACCCTGCCATGCCTGTCCTAGCTCTGTGGTCATGTAACCAGGGAGATTGGACTGCTGAGCAGTGATGATGATGGTGGGAGACTGGGATGGAAAATAGTGTATTTAGCAGCCATCAGCAATGTGGTCAGCACTGCAGATTCTTGGAGGACAGAGGTGGCCCATGGCCACAGAATCACAGAATCATTATGCTTGGAAAGGACCTCCAGGGTCATCAAGTCCAACCTTTCTCCCAGCATCTCTCTAACCACTACACCATATCCTCAAGC
>JAVSBS010015760.1:0-17137 GCA_033124195.1 Coracias cyanogaster | reverse complement strand
AGCACCTGAATGTCCTTCTTGTACTGTGGGGACCAAAACTGGACACAGTACTCAAGGTGTGGTCTCACGAGTGCCGAATACAGGGGCACGATCACCTCCCTACTCCTGCTGGTCATACCAGCAGGTCATTAATCACCGCTTCCTGGATTTTGAGGGGATGATGTATGATCAAGCTCTGACTTTATGGCTGGGACCCAAAAACCATCTGGTCATGCTTGCAGGACTGCACCCACCCCTGTGCCGGGGCTCACTGTGCCAGGGCTGAACCCCTGGCTCTCTGCACGGCTCAGCGCAGAGTTCATTGCTCTTCACCCATCAAGTCTTGGTGCTGCTCTGCCAAAATCTCAGTGACCTGAAAAACTGTCTATCTCCTTGCAGTGTAACAGAGACACAGCTCATGGCCAGACACGGCTGCCTGCACAGGGTGGGGTGACCTTGAGTCCCTGCTGTTCTTCACTTGGCACTGCAAAAATACACAAAACCCAAACTGTTGCTCAGTACCTCTGATGGATACATAAAGCATACCACTTCCCTCCAAGTCAGCAGAGTGATTCCAGGTGATATCAGCTCAACATCTAAAGCTCAGGCTCTCCCCCTCCTTGCTACACGCCTATGGCAAAGCTTCCTGGCAGGCAGAGGCCTCCAGTCATTCCCAAAGCCTGAGGGTAGTAACCGAACTCCCCATGTATGGTTTGTCAAGTAGGGGCAAGACTGGCTCTGTGCTTTAAAGTAAGCTTCTGCTTAGGTACTTAACTGGGCTGTACTGCAATGCTAAAATACAGTTTAGAGGTAATTTCTCAAACACATCTAAGTGGTTGGAGGATCCCAGTCCTACAGCTCAGGCTCCAAACATGCAAGGTGGTCAACTAGAAGCTGCTCCTGAGGTGGTCTGAAACTCTCTGCCTTCATTTCCTCAGCTTTCTAGGGGTCATTATAGGAGACCTCTGGATATTTGTAAGATACATAATTGAATGGAATACATAACAATTACTGAAACAAAAGGATAAGTATTAAACTCATTAAAAGCTATCCAAGCTGATTGGAAATAAAAAATAAATGAAACCCAGCTACAAACCTAATGAACAATTGCTTCACAACTGTTCCTAACTCATCCTTCAAATAACAAAAGAAACACTTTTAAATCAAACTTTTTTTTTTTTTCTTTAAACATAAAAGCTTGCTAAGGAAGAAAAGCCCAACAAACAAATAGGGCCTTGTAAGAATTCATTTCAGTTTTACCTGGAAAATAAGTCAGAGCTCCTACTTCCCCCAAGTATGCATTGTAATAAGTCACCAACCACTTTTCTGCCCATTCATAAGCAAGTCCTCACTCTCCCATCACCTCCTGGACACTGTGTGCTCATCCAGCACTAAGGACAGCCAAATGTTGTTTAACCAAATTCACACCTCCACCCCATAATCTGTGATTTCTGCATCAGCCTTCTGTGCAGGTGAGGAGCGCTACAAGAGGCCAAATGCACCACTCGGTAATGGTCTCTCTCTTTTCTTGGCTTTCATTAGCTTTTTGGTCTCCACATGGTGGCATCTCCCAGCTTTGAGATCTTATTTATGCTGTGAGCACGTGGCAGCTCACGGTCAGCCTACAGCTGATGCTCTTTTAGGTGCAAAAGCCTCAGTTTAGCACCAATCCAATTTTAAATGCAAAATCAGGCTCTTAAAAAAAAAAAAAATAGCAACCCATCAAGGAACCAGACTGTGTGATGGATATCAGCCATGTACTTAAGTGTCTTGCTGAATCAGGGCCATGGCCTATCGATTACAGATGATATATTAATGACGTAATTTTCTCAGAAATGATGATGATGGAGTCTGTATCTCAGCCAAGGTTATGGAACACCTACCACCACGCAGACCAACACAGGAGTTACTCACAGTCTGTGGACAGTCCCAACAACAGCCCATGGATCTGCCCCACTCCCCCTGGCCTGATGGACACCTTAACATGCCCGGTGGGTCCAGCACAGCAGGTCCATGTAGTTGGCAACACCTTGTCCTGCCAGGGACAATTCTGAGCAGGGAAAATTTGTGCTAATTGTAGACGGACTGTGCAGAGGTTTACAGCTGTGCATAACCATACAAGTCAATAAATGAGACTTAATTAATAAAAATTAATTAGCTGGCATTAATAAAGTAAAATCAATTAGCAAACGCTATAACAACAGCAGTACACTAAGGCTGCAAAGGGAAGTCTATTCAAGATCCAGACTTCTGCTCTGGTGCCTTTCCCTCTGTCTATATTTAATGCTATCGCCCTTTTAATATTCAGAGCCAGTTCCCCTCATGGAGTCAATCTGGTGACCGCTAGTTCGGTGCCTGCCAAGCAACACGCACGGCTCTGCCCTCACCATCACAGGCAACAAAAGAACAGCTATCTTACAAAAGACGGTGCTTTTCTCTGCGGTCCGTTGCAAAGGGCTGACCCAACTAGAGGCAAGGGCAGCTTGCTGTGTGGTCCCCACCTTGCATCCCCTCAGCCAACCCTAGGGATACTCAGAGTCAGTGTAGACACATCTCATCTCATGTATCCTGAGCACCATCATACACTCCTAACAGGGTCTGCGGCCTCTTCATCTTCCCGCGGCATTGCCACAAGGCGGCTGTGCTTATAGAAGCTTGTAAATGGAGTCAAAATGGTTTAGAAGATGGGATCCTACCAGTCCAGACCGCTACTCCCAGTTCTGGGGAACAGAAGTTTGGATGGTGGTAGCTCACTTCTCATGGGCGAGCCTAGGAAGCCAGAGCACGCAGCACGAGCAAGGCAAAATACTGGGGCCATATTGTGCTGTAAGTGCTGCAGCAGGAGACTACCCACAGACTGTCAATTCCACACCACGTTGGCAAGAGCTGGTTTCATTGACATCTGCTGTTTTCATTCTTGCATAAGGAAACAGGAAAGGAGGAGATGTTCAAAAACAGTTTCAAGGGCAGGTCCTGGGAAGCTGCGCTCTGTGTATGTCAGTGTACCAATTCCGGAGCACCTGAGCCTTACACCGCTGCACATACTCAAAGCACAGGAGATTTTCTCTCTCCTTCCCCTTGCATCTTTTCCCCAAACCCAGTTTCAAGCCACGAAGCCATCTGTCACCCACCCGCACCAGCCTATTGCCAGGGTGGAGTTTCATTAGCAACATACAAGGGACAGCAGCCTCCTGCAGTTTCCCCGGGAACAGTACGGATTCCCCTGGAAGTTAACTCCAGGAAATCCAGGCACCTGAGCAGACATGGCACTTTGCCACCCGTGCCCATGTCGGAAGCAACCAGCTGCCCCAGTCACATCCCAGAGGCTGTCCTGAATGAAAGCAGGTTCTTGCTCAGCTGGGAAGGCCCGGCACAGCGGTCTGCCGGTCGCAAGGGCAGCGCTGAAGTTAACGATGCAGGAGAGCAGTCGGGTGTGACGTCGAAGAAAGGGGAGAATGTGCTTCCAGCTCTTTCATAACAGTTAATCATTAAAACCTTTCATGGTCACCGAAGGTGCTGGCCCCCTCACAAGCTCCCCTTATCAGCCATAATTATTTCCTGACTGGCTCCAGCCTAACTACCTGGCAGAGTTATGCCCAACACCCTTGAATCACCTGACTGCATTTATTGCCCTATATTCCGGGCCAAATGGGCCTCTGCTGTTTCAGCTGCAGTATTTATATTATTTCTCCTAGCCCATACCCAAACATAAAAGCCATTCTGCCTCCAGCCTTCCCTGTTATACTATCCCTCTTCCTGTGACGAAGTAAAACAGAGCAGTCTCCTGAATACCTCAGCACTTCTTTCTCCTCTTCTCCCCCAAATCCAACAGCTCCTCTTGTGTAAAGCCCAAGCAGGGCACTGCTGCCACCTCTGATTAACAGGTAGAGCTTTACCCATTCTCAAGGAAGCAGAAGCTGCATAGTCTATAGGTAGCACATGCCTACATCTGCACATGTGCTGTACAACAAGAGTTTTATATCAAAACATGCACAAAAGGGGACGGTGGTCTCCAGACAAAGAGGGGAAGAGTCAAGAAATGGGAACGTGGTATTTCACGATCCAATTCATTTTCTCAGTAAGACAATAACATGTACAAAAAGGAATAAAAATGCATCGAAGGGGGATTTCATCTTCACTGCTTAAGTTCAGGAAAAAACTGTTTTAGGGAAATTCAAAACCACAAAACAAGCAGGGGATGTACATGGAATAACTCCAGGGCCAGATTACATCGCCGTTACTTCACAGCACCAGCGTCTGATACATGGCTGAATCCACATGCAGGAGACTGTAAGGTCATTCTGAAACACTCACAATCTACGACTCAAACCAGTGCTTCCTCTTTCTTTCATCCACACAAACCAGCCAGTATTTCAGAGAGTTCTCAAATACGATCAAGAATTTGGAAATGTTCTGGTTATCTTGCTCACTGCGGTCAGATCATTTCCAAGGCCGTTCGAGCTGATGTGCACCAAAGGGACACTGGCCATGCTCTGAGAGCACAAATAATACACTGGCAAAACATAAAATAAGAAGTGTCTTCCTGCATGTGCTGTTCTCTACCTCATGAGCATACTGTGCTACATTCTGCTTTCACGGTCATCTATCATTTTGCTTGGGGCTGCTACAGGTAGTGCTTTAAAAATGCCAGCTCAAGGCTCAGGAATGGTCACAAAGGTTTGCAGGATCTCAGAAAGTATTACTGAAACGCTAAAGAAAGGGGAGATAAAGCCTTCTGGGTTTTTTTGAAGCCATAAGAAAATAACCTTGCGATGCATCAAAGTCATGATTCCTAGTGGGGGGAATCTCATTACCCTCTCTTGGAAAGGATAGACAACACAGGGAGTAGAAGAACGGACCGACCAGTGATTTTGCATACTGCACAGCTCCTGTCAACGTGTGGGTGGATGCCTCAGCTCAGGCAAGAGATGTCAAGGGGAGGTGACCAAGGTGTACAGTGACACAAACAGCAGGAAGGTGATTAAAGCACAAGTGTTCAGTACTTCTCACAAAAAAATAAAAACACAAACCAAAACCCAAACCTAGAACCACTGCAATCACCAGGTCCACCAAAAATCACCAGGATGCTGATGCCAGAAGATGGGACGATGGGCCAGAGGAAGGATAACGCTGTGAACAGTTTCTCTCTTACACCTCCCCTAAGCACATGTTACTGGTCACAGTCTGGGACAGGACACTGGGTGAAGGTGAGTCTTTGGCCAGAGCTGGTACAGATGCTCCAGTGTTCATGGTCTCACCACTGGGACATAAGCTGAGAGCTAACGTTGGAAAAAAAGCCACCTTCCACCCACAGCAATGGCCAAACACGTAGCTCTCGGAAGCTGCTCATTTCATTTCTTACAGCCTTTTATTTCAGACCCTTATCCTATTGCTTTCTTTCAGCTTTATTTTCTTAGCATTAAAAATACAACACTCAGACTTTAAATTACAGTAAAGTACGCTGCAATAAGCAGCCTTGTGGCTTGGTGTCAGCTGTCTGTCCACAAATAACAGCTCCCCTTTACTGCTGCCTGTCCGTGTGCCCTGACCCTTAACTAAAGAGCTCTCTTGCAGAGCGAGCCCTGAACTCATTCCCCATGGTGCATCCAGTCTTTGGCCTCTCCGCCAGGACAGCCAACAGCAGTAGCAATTATGGGAGTCACTCACTGTGACGTGATGTCCTGTCCATGGGCACAAGTCAAACCACTTCTGCAAGACCCACCAGGGTGGGGGAGCAGAACCCAGCTCACTTTTGTGCGCACAGCACGTCTCGCTCTTTTAACGACACCACAGCTTGACCTAACTGTTGAACTATCTAATGCAACATGCCTACTGTAATCAGCAGCCATGAAAATTAATAGCACCATTCTTTCAGTTTTTAATGTAGTTTGGAAGACTTTAATCAAATCTGATGAGGGACAAAGTAGCCAGTGATGAAGTTATGCAGGAGGGAGGGAGTGTACTACCTGCACCGCAGTTGTGCCTTGTGCCAGTGCTCCTAGAAGTCTGCTACCAGAAGAACAACGCTTTAGAGGGTATCTTAGCCGTACAAGACCACACAGGTCAAGCTACAGCTCTGTATATTGAGCTGCATCATTCTTGTCTTCAAATTCACCTGCCTGCTTAATAGACATACATGCTGTTGCATCTTCTTCCATGGGTCCAAGAGGGATGCCACTTCCCTGGTTTTCAGTGGATTTCTGTGCAAAGTTCCTGCCAAAAGACAGATTTAGGACCCTGGCCTTTAGCAAATACCTGTATTGTCTTGTTCAGACCTTACTGAGCTGTTGCTGGCACACGTTTGGTCCACTGCAGGCATAGGTGGGATTTGCTGGCTTTTGCCAGCTTAGAGCCAGTGCCCGCAAGCCCTGTGGTGCGTGGGGCCCCTTCTCCACCACCAAGCTTCATCTTGTCCATCCACTGATCAGCCTTGTTTAACCCCAGGGAGGGAGGCAGGGAATTGTTTCCGGCCTTCTGAGAAACATTTCATGGAACTGGAAAAGGTTTATCAGTATTTTTCTGAAGGAGGTTTTGGTTCCCAGGTAAATTTTCTTTCCTGAAATCAGAGTGAATCATATACACAGCCCTCCCAAGAAATTCCACCTAAGAGAGTGTAAGTGTTGGAAAAGCTGGGTTTTGGTTAGCAGAACCTGTGTATTTTGCTTAGGTTCCCTCTCTCACACACAGCCCTGCCTCCAAAAGCTCTGAAACATTCTCATAGAAATAGCTGCTTTTGGGACACGAATACCTATCAAAAAGCTCCATCTTCCAACCGAAAAAATAAAATTAAAAAAGGCTTGAGTTGCTTTATGTTCTGAATCAAGCCAAGAGACAGGGCTGGTGACTGAATCACACCCCAGTGCATCTCATGGACCCGTCCAAATCACTGCCTTCTGCTCACACACATGCCCCAAAGATGCTTCCAGATGTTCCTCCTCCCACCCTACTGAAGCTGTGGCTCCCAAGCCTGCTGCACCCTGTGCTAAGCTGCCAGGGTCACTCAGCCCCAGGAGGGGATCCCCACCACTTGCACAGACAGATGCCATCAGTCACATCCATTCCCCATGGCACAGCCAATCTGTCAGCCCCAGTGACAGCTCTGCATCGTGACGGCTCTCGAAGCCAGCCGGCACCTGGAGCACAGCCAGCACAGCTGAATGCGGACGGAGGTCTGGGCCTGCCTTTGCACCTCTAAAGTCATGGTGGTTGCTCTTTCATGAGTAAATAGCTTTCACCGCACTTTTCAGGTCTGTTTTTTCCACTTTCCCATACCCGGCTCTTTCTCACTGCAGAAAAACAACCCACCCCTACGACTAGCCATACATAAGAGTTCACGTGCAAAGCCCCTGGACTCCATTTCCCAGGAGAGAGCACTGGAAGGCAAAAACAGGGAAAGAGATTGCAGTAATATGATTTATCTTTTGCACAAGGGCTCTACCCTCTCTCAAGACCATGCATTCCAATAATGAGAAACAGGGCATTCCCACCCCTCATGCACAATCCCCTTTTTATTTCCTACGCAATGAGGAATTAAGACCTGAGACTTTCTCAACCGCTTCCCACAAGAGCTGCCTCTGGCTTTGACTCTGATAATCCAGCTTGACTGATTTTTCTCTGGCAGCAGCACTGGTGTCAGTAGCCAAAGTGATGGATGGGCTTTACAACTCAAATGGCCTTTGGCATAGCTGGTTGAAGATAAGCACGTAAAATTCTCAATTTATGCTTCTTCAAGTTCCTAAGCTACATAATGTTCATGGAAACCTTTTCTTCTTTGCTGTTATCTTTGAAACAGGAGCAAAACAAAGAGAGTGAGACTGCCAAGTAACTGTGGTGCATCTATTGATAGAGGAAAGCAAATTATATGACTGGAAAGTGGCAGTGGCTGCCCAAATTTTCTATCATCCCAAATTCCTAATGATGTTAGTTCATACACTGCTTTTCTATTTTCTCTCCTTTATCTGGTTTTTACTCCATGTCTCCTGGGCCAGGTATGACAGGAGTGAATGCTGTTGCCTACAGGCAGAAAATGAAGCTAGGAGATGTGGGAAGACCAGTAGCTGAGCTGCCACAAAAGACAAAACTGCATCAGCGTAGTCTCTGTGTGTCCTAGTGACTTTAGGTGTTTGTAGAGACACTGCAGTTGTCAGGTCACAATTCCAGCTAAACTCATATTCTGCTAAATCTTTCTCTAGTTATCTCTGCCATCAGAGAATTTGTGATCACTTGGGTAATATAATAATGGCTGAATCTTTAAATGCAGGCAGATTGATAGGCCCCATTAAGACACTTACCAAAAGCTACTATAAACCTACTGATTTACGGCTACCAGCAGGGAAGTTTTGTTACAGGCAGTTACACTTTTTTCTTCAGCTTTCAGAGGTGCTTTTGTAGAGGTTCCACTGTTCAAGTATTTAGAGCTTAACAACTACTCAGTCATCTGATTTTAAGCTCTCAAGACTGCCAGTGATGACTGAGGTTGAAGATAACCTAGAAAAGGGCCCAACAGCAAGAGCTGAGCACCAAGGCCCCAACTGATAAGCACAATCGCTTGGTGCCCTTCAGAGCTTAAATTTGTGACCAAGTCACCGCAGAATAAATGTAAATGCACTTCAGATGACCCCAGGAACTAGCTGTGTACACAATCTTAACCCTCAGCAAAGAGCGATCCAAGTGACACAGACATGCATGTACATAGACACCAGCAAACGTAGGCCAGAGCTGAGCTGAACACAGCCCCAGACACCCTTCAAAGTTGAAAACAGGAGATAAAATTGTTCATTTGGTTCTTCCACACTGATACAGACTTATAACCATTTCCAGGGCAAGGACTGAGAGGGTAGTTCAAGATGTTTCTGTTTGACATAAATATAATTTGTACTAATGCCTCAGAGATATCAGCCCTTCCAGAGTTCAACAGCTAGGAGATCCTGAGCACAAGCACACACCAAAACTAAGCTGTGTCTTGACGCTTGAGAGATGTTGGGACTGTCATGCAGTTGTGTTTTATCAAGGAATGTGACATCCAACCTGCTTTCTCATTATAAAAGCAGCAGAACTACATTTTTAGGAAGGGGCTGGTTTCGACTTTCTGTACTTGAGGACTTTCCCAACCATCATACAACCATAAAAACATGCACCAGGGTGAATTCAGGCAAAGAGTGACTCAGGATTTCTGAGGCAGCATCAAGTGCAAACAAGACCTTTGAGATAAATTACTGACTAACTCAAAGTGAAACAGCACTGACAGATGCACTCTGTGTCACAGGGCAGGCATCTTTGTCTCTTTAGAGGTGAGTCTGCTTAGAGGTCAGACCTACAAAAGTGGCAACTTCCACCACAGAAGTGATCAGCAGCCATTTTCTCCCAATACATAAGGGAGACCATCTCTATGTGTGGTCACACCATGTGCCCCATTGCATCTGGGAATTGTTGTCCAATTTCAACTGGAACTGGAACAAGAAGTGAAGCCACCAACATACCATGTTCCTATGAATTTTGAGAAAGCTAGGGGTCAAACAGAGTAGAAAGTCTTTGTTGGTGCCCCTGCTAAGGGAAGAACTGATAAACTGAGCTCTCTTTCGACACTGGAGAATGCACAGAAGGACATGTTAAGAAAGCAGATCTGACTCCTACCCCTGCTTGTGAAACTGCTGGTTTCTTCCCCTGTTACTTTTTGATGCACCCTGACATTCTTCAAGCAGCTGAGCTCCTGTCTTTTAGGATGCTTCCTGCTTCCGACCACTCACACCAGGCTTGCTGAGCTTGGACATTAAAGATACCCTGTCCTTATCCCTAGCTTGGGGGTGGCTGTGGATTCATGGTTCAGACTCTGTGGTTTTCTTCTCAGAAAAAGGCAGTGGTTCCTGAAAACCTCTGCGGGCTTTTAGAGCCCGAATTCTACTGGCTTTCAAAGGGGACGTCTCTTCCTCATTTCTTGCAGTGCCTGAAACCCTCTCAAGTCAGATTGTTCCTGTAAATGCTTTGAGACTCCTCCAGCTTCCTAGAGTGCTCTGAGCTCTCATCTTTGAGATTCCTTTGGAGGCAGGTTGGGAGGATGCCCAGATAACAACCCACTTCCCTGCCACACTGGGGGATCTGATTCAAAGCCTGACTGTGCAGGAAGTTTGGTAGGCCTGCAGAACGACTCACATCTCCACTATCTGTGAGAGAAATTCTTAAACCTTTGGTCACAGCGAGCAGCAGCTGATGCTCTTAATCATTGCAGAGAAGAAAGGAGACAAATAGAAAAATGTCTGCCGCCCAGCTCTCTTACTAAGGTTTTAGGCTTTACTTTCCTCAGTGGGGGAAGGTTCTCCTCCAACTTTCTCCATTGTTACTTTGAAGCATACTGCTCTTAGATCCCATTGAAAACAAAGTCTTAGTGGGCAAATTATTACAGTGTTCCCCAAGCAACTAAGAAAACTGCAGAGAAGCCAAGTAAGAATCCTTCCCATATCTATTATGAAATGACGCTCTGAGACTGGAAATACTGAAGCAGCATAACAGAAGGATAGAGTACCAGCACAATATCAAAGCCTCTAAAACAGAAGTTCCCCAGATTTTCCAGTCCTCCGTTGTTGTTCAAAGACTCCTCCTCCATCAAAGCTTAAACCCTCGCAAGACCAACAGATCACGTGAGAGGCATCAGAAGATTATTAACTTGAAAGAAAAGGGTGGAAATTGTCAAGCACGCCCAATCTTTGAACTGGGTACTTTAGAAGATCATTGCAAAGTAAAAGACAACTGCACATTCATTTCTCTTTAGAAAGAACATATTGCACAAAGCCACAAAAGATACATGACCTTCATGTGAAGGAGAACAGACAGACCAATCTTCACTCACTGCAAATTGACTTGGAAAGGCAACAAAGCGATG
The DNA here is from genome assembly GCA_033124195.1 of Coracias cyanogaster. Lineage (NCBI taxonomy): Eukaryota > Metazoa > Chordata > Aves > Coraciiformes > Coraciidae > Coracias > Coracias cyanogaster. The sequence goes on along the minus strand of JAVSBS010015760.1, from coordinate 6,282 downwards.
CCAGTTTTCACCAGCTGAAGATATGAACAAATGCCTGCGGTACGCTGAAGACAAAACTATAAGGTCTATTCATTGCAAATGCTTCTGGGCATATGTTAATCAGCGAGAAATTTCTTTCCAGAGATGATTATAGTGCAAATAGAAGTCCATGAATTTGGCCTATTATGAAGATTGTGCCTTGCTCTAAAAGCATGCAGTGGAGGGTGGGATCTACTAACATTATCTGCTGCAGGAAAGGCTACAGGTAGCTTGCGTTTACCTGCAACATCACTATCTCTAAATCCCTGTCCAGAAGACAGGCCAGCAGCAGAACAAATATTTTTTTCCCATTGACACTGACTGGTTCAGCAGCATTGAGCAATGCAAGAGGGATTCATGCCTTGTCCCCATTCTGGAATCTCTCCTGTATCTGGAGAAATACAAATCAACACCCCTGAACTGAAGGTTGCTATTAATGGGACCTTAAAGGATAATGACACTAGCCATCAGCCTAGAGGCCACAGCACAGCCAGTGCTTTGTTTAGGTTCATTTCCTTCTAAAAGTGAAAGAGGATGCATTGTATTTTCTACAGCAACATAGAGACCTAAAAGGGGATCTTTTACTCTTCATGTCAAAAAGCTCTGCTGCTCCTGTTGTGTAGCAGATAGCAAAGGAATGAATGGTGGACATCCGTACCATCCCAATATGTATCACTGGCATCTCTAAAACACCCCAGAACTTGGTGGCATCACCACAGAGGTCACATCCAGCTTTTTCCACTCTAAGACCCTTACAGAACTTTATGATGAAGGCACTAACGCTAGTCTCCTATTCACTGACAGAGAAATGAACATACAAAACCCATATATATGACCAGGATTCAACCACCCAGCAGCCAAACTAGGAATAAAAAAAAGTTCAACCACGGGGACATCTATCTTGTCAGTAATCTACCTGAGGCAATGTACATACAAGGCTTACAAAAACCACTGGCAATCTTAAACAGAATGAGCATATAAAATCATTGGAATGCATTGCCAAAAAAACCCCAACAAACCCAAAAAAAGAAAAAAAAAAAAACCAAAACAAACCCCATATACATAAATGCTAGCTAGATCTCTTATTTGCTCAGAAAAAAAACCAAACTCTTAGCAAGAAGTAGAGGTGACCTGGTCTTATACAATTGCACAGGAGAGAGTTGTGATTCCCACTGATTTTGACAAGGAAATTGTAAGCATGTAGATATTTTGTAACAAGAATTATCTACAAGCAAACATTCAGCAAGGGATAGTCAAAACATCAACAGGAAACAGATTTGTAGAGTTTTCTTTCCATATAATACAAGTAACTAGTACAGCTCCTCGCACTTACAGAAGCACAGGGCGCGGTGGGACAGGGACCTTCTGTCCCTAGTTCTTAGGTGCACTGACTGCTGACCAAGGCAGGATGCTCTATTACACCGACCCAACCAAAAGAGCATTTCAAAATAGCTTTTTTCCCCCCCCGAAACTGAAACAAAAGTCACATTCAGGAGTTTGGCTTACTTAATGAAAAAAAAATCTTCATCTGTTTGAGAAAGGCAGCTCTTGACAGCTTGACCTTCAAGAGCAAGGCTGCTTTGCTGCTACAGAGCTGACATGACGTGACTTGACACAAGGTAGGAGAGCACGCATCATTCCATGTGCCAGACCTCTGTTCCCTTTGCTCATGCCGGACTTCCCTGTTGGGTTCAGAGGTCTTTATCTCTTTGTTTTCATTGCAAATGCCTCAAATATTTTCTGTGCACACAGCTCTTGATGAGAATTTCTTAACAAAGCACCAGAACCTATGCAGACATCTTGTTTTATTCCCTTGAAGCGTAAGGGCTTGCGGTGTGGATTGAAGGGAGCTGCTTACCTGGACAGCTGAAGTGCATAGCATGGCGTGATGTTCCATCCTTCCAAGCACATGCGCTCCATCTTCAGATCTACACCAACAACAGGCAGTTCCTCAATACTGGATAGCACTGAAGTAGGTGTCCTTCAGATCCTAAATCACTTCTTCCCTCCCAAAAGTTCACAAGATGAGAAATCTAAACGATAGATAGAAGAAAAAAATAAATTTAAGAACAACCACACTAAAAGCCTGCTAACTGATGCACGTGGGCTCACCCCCACTGCCCAACCACTGTTGCCCATTTACTTTCTTATGGGCTGAATTTTCAGTCTTTGCCAACAGTTTCCATCATGTAAAGGGAGCAGCTTGGAAAATTAGTCCCATTTCATTATGTCACCCTGTCATCTTCCACAGTGGTCAGCTGCAAGTAGCCAACAGGGGACCTGTTGGCCCACCTCTCTGGTATCCACCTTCAGATGGGCAGGCTGGCATAGGCACAGGCTGTGGAGGGGCTCACACAGTAACTTGCTGTGCTCCTTACAAAGAAAAATCTTTAAAGGATCTCTAACCATAGGGAAAACCTCCATAAAAAGCATTTTAACAAGTTCTCCATGGAAAGATAACTTCTTGGCACATGCTGTTCCAATTTAAATCAATACGATGTTGCCACAAAAATGGAAGAAAATGGCTATCTTCTCTGTAGGAGTTCAGCAGGAATGGAGGCAAACCCATCTCCCCTCAAACCTCCCAGAAGAAGATAAGCCTCAAAGTCCAATATTGGACTCAAAAGTCAACTTTGTTGACTTCAGCTTTGCATTTGCCCATTTCCACTAGCTCCACTGGAGCCATTCCCAATTTATTCCTTTTTCTTTAGTTTACAAGTATATTAGCAGCAGACTGAAAGACAAAAAGGCCATTGCTTCTTTAAAATAATGGCCTGAGCCCCTTCTGGATACTAAGAACTTCCCAAACTCCAGCAGAGTTCATTGGACAGCGTATCTGTAGTTAAGATGCCCCCGCACCCAAATCTTGACTCCAACATTGGCACAAGAGCACTGGGTACTCTACACAACTCCCATATAACCTGCACTACTGAAGGGATCTCAACAGCCATGTCCCAGCAGCTGGACACACTCCTCAGTAGTCAGACGACCCCAGGGAGGTCCTTTCCATGTTTCCACAGCAGGAACAGCAGAAAAGCAGACAATAACCCTCCCCCAGCTGCACCTCCAGAGGCACATGCAGAGCACACAGCGCATCTGTGATCTAGAAGGCTCTTTTAAGGCAGAAACAGTAAATCACAGCTAGCAAGGGTGAGAAAGGTGTGATGCCTGGAGGGCTCTGTAAATCACAAAGGTGGAGGAAAGCTCCCTGAAGAGCTGTAAAGTGCAGATCTCGCTGCTAGTAACACTGGCTGGTGCATACCTTGGTTATACATCAAAAGCCCTTATACACTCATGGAAGAGCATCAAAATCAGGACAGAGTTCACTGCATTTGAACCTTTGCACCTCTGAGTCCATGGGCTCTGCCCTAGGGAGCTGAACTCAAATGCCTCTGAAGTAGAAGGCGGCTTGGCTGGGTGGATACCACAATGACAGCCTAAGCCCTGGGCAGGGGACAGCGAGAGCAGCAGCAAGCAGCACCCTACAAAATGAGCCTTTTACAGTGACCCTGCACCTGCTGTTAGGATCACCTTGAGGTACCAAAGGGAGAATCTCCAAAGTGCTCGAGGCACAAGGTTCCAAGCCTCACTACTCGCTGTCCCCCATGAAGAGAACAGGAGCTCCCCTGGAGACTGGTCACTAATTCACTAACCCCGCAGGTATTAGTGTGATGCCAAGCAGTACAGCTCTGTGAGCAGCACATCCCAGCGTGATGCTGTGGTGTGCACCACCTAGCCCCATTTAAACGGGGCTAGGCAGAGTGAGGAAAACCCTGTTAAGCTGGTGGATGCTTTCTCCTTACTGCTCAGTCAGACTCTCACCAGCTAGAGTGCGGAGTCAGGCACCGATTGGGATGTGTGTGTGAAAATTTTGCACTTGGGCCCAGCAGGTTGGCTCTCCCCAAGCCAGGGCTTCTCTCATCTATCCTACACAAGGCCCATGCACCATGCCAGCATGCATTAGTGCTCACTCTATAGAAATCAGATTAACTCAGCTACGAACAGTACTACAGCCCCATGACAACCTCAGCCCTCCTGGTTCTCCAGGACTGGCCTTGGTTTCTAGGTCATTACATCTTGAGAGTAACCTTTTCACCAAGGTAGCCCAGCTGATTTCCAAAGACGACACGAAGGAACTAGATCAGAAAAAGGTGGCAGGCATGAAAGGAGGTGAAATAAGAAAAAAGAAAGGGAAACGTGAAACAGAGCAATCTCTACCTTCCATACATGTCATATTCTCGCACACTTCATAGCGTTCCTCTCTGCAGCCCCCACATCAACAGAGGCAGAGTGCAGAAATGGTGCTGCTGTTGTGCGCAGCGCTCGAGCACACGCACTGCTGAATGAGAACAGGGCTAGGTCTGTAACCAAGCGCCTTGCAGCCAGCCCTGTCCCCACCTTGCCTGCCCTCCTCTTCTACCCAACCTGACTGGGGGGCAGGAGCTCTGATGCCCACCATAATTAAGCCCTACTCTTATTTGGTCCCTAGGAGCTGTTATAATAAACTCCATCAAGAACGGATGCATTGCTTAACTGAAACTATGAATCAGTTTGTAAAGAATTCACTAGAAGTCTCAGTCTTGTCTTGCAAAAAGGAATGTGACATTCAAGAGGAGTATCATTAGCAGCACAGAATCATAGAATGTGAGGGCTTGGAAGAGACCTCTGGAGATCATCGAGTCCAACCCCCCTGCTAAGCAGGACCAGAGAATCTAGGGCAGGTTACACAGGAACGCATCCAGACAGGTCTTGAAAGTCTCCAGAGAAGGAGACTCCACAACCTCCCTTGGGAGCCCATTCCTGTGCTCTGTCACCCTCACAGTCAAGAAGTTCCTCCTCATGTTGAGATGGAGCTTCCTGTGCTCTCGCTTGCATCCATTGCACCTTGTCCTATCGCAGGGCACAAGTGAAAAGAGGTTGCATGTCCCGATCACGGCTGCACTCCTGGTTTCTCCAAGTCAACAGAACTCTTTGAGCGTGAGCAAAAATGACAGGATCAGACGTAAGGCATTAGCGTCTTCCTCCCACATTAGGTCATTGAAAACTCTCTACTTTCCCAGAAGTATCACTATTTAAATTGCTCCAAGCAAATGCCTTGTATGCATGGGAGCACCATGCACATGTTAAAAAAAAAAAAAATCACAGTCCTTGGTGGCTACTGAGAAGTTCCTCTGAAGACCATGCTCAAAGCAAACATGGCAACGAGCGGCACAGAGGCTGTATCTCAGTTGCGTTTTCTCAGAGCATCTGCACAGAAGGCCAGTATGGAGGCAGAGATAACAAATCACATCTGCCAGCCAATACTTCAAAAATGGTATTTCCCATACAGTCATCACTGGAAAGTGACAGGGAAATATGGTCTCCAAGTGAAACAGTTCCCAGACAGAATCTGTCCAAGGCAGGACAATGTTTACTTTAAGGTATTTTTTTAATGAATAACATTCAGTAACCAAATAGTCAGAGATTAATCATCACACAGATGCTATGCCTCCCTGATAAGATAAGATGATCATTAAAGGGCAAACCACAAAGCTACCTTCATTTGGACAGGGCTCTTCTTCCCAACTACTTTCAGATCAATATTGAAGCACAGCTTTTTCCAGATCAGAGAGCACTGTATCCTTCTCTCTCTTTAAATATCACAGACCTATCTAGAAAAGAGGATGGAACATAACTATATTCTGATTTCCGTGTTTCAAGCCCCGTGCTACGTACTCCTCCTCTGCTTCTGAACTCCATTCTGCCGCCACGACTCTCGTTGGGCAACGCAGTCTCACAGCAGGACAATGGTCTATTCAGTGTGAGCAAGGGTGATGTGACGTGCCCCATGCTCTTATTCCCAAGTTTCCAGACAATCTCCAAAAGGCATTCTGTTGCTAACAAACAGATAGTGACTCACGGAGACATTCAAAATTACATTCCTGTAATTTCCATTTTCCTTCACTCATTCAGATGCAGCCCGCTGTGGCTTGCCCAGCTTCTGTTTGGCTGCCACTAGCTGGCTTCGTATAGCAGTAGAGTATGTTTGAACATCAGCTCAAAATGAGACCTAGCCAGGACAGCGTTAGAATAGACCAGTTTCCATAGACAACAAAAAGCAAAATGAAGAAAGGATCCAAAACATCAGTATCTCCTCAATATTAGTAAAACAGCCTCAAAAAAGTGACAGCAAGAGCTCAAGCCCAAACAAGGGCAGTCACAAAGAAGAGCCCAAGCTGAGTGTCGAGGTTGAGGTTCAAGCCTCCAGACCTACACCAGACGCTC
>JAVSBS010015758.1:0-16672 GCA_033124195.1 Coracias cyanogaster | reverse complement strand
CGGCGGCGGCTCCTCGGCGTCGCAGGTGCCCTCGGGAGGCCGAGCGGGTCTCCGGTGGGGCGGGCGCCGCTCGGCAGCCGTGCGCTCTGCTGCACCCGCGCTGCCTCCGGCCGCCGCGGCGAGGGCAGGCCGCTCCTGCTGACAGCGCGGTTCCTGCGCGTCTGCTCACGTCGGGCAGACCTTCTAACCCGCGGCTGCTCCGGCAGCAGCGCCGCGGCGAGCCCAGGCTGCAGAGCCGGTGCGCAGCGGCCGGGAGCCGAGGCGGCAGCCCGGCGAGAGCGGCCCCGGTGAGCGGGGCGGGCGTTACGCAACGAACACGTGGCGAGAGACACGCCGGACCGGTTCGGGTCCGTGTCTGTCTCCTCGGGTGCCGGGAGCGGCAGCGGCGTGTAGGCGCTTGCGTTAGGTGACTTCACCCGCAGGATTCCCCCGAGGCTCCGCGGGCACGCCGCAGGAGGTCCCGCTGCCGGTGCCGGCCTCGCCGGTGCGGGTCCGGCCGCCGCCGCGCCATGCTCGCGTTCCTGGTGCTGCTGGGCCCGCTCCACCTGCCGGGCTTCGCCTTTCCTCGCTGCGCCGGCGGACCGGACCCCTGGGAGCGACCTGATCGGAAAGACGGTAACGTGCCTTCGGTGTATTTCGTGCCTTCCAGAGTCAAAGCGTGTCTGAACTGCTGCTCCTGCTTCTTATGCATGTCAGTAGTTTGGGGGTTGTGGGGTTTGTTTCTACTTCATTAAAAATCGTAAGATGTTTTATATGTTTTATTTTAGAATGTTCGAGTAACTTTTTGCTGAAATGATTGATCACTGGCTTGTGTGTCGATACAAAGTATTTATCAGATGCAGCAGTAAGCGCAGATTGGAATACCCGAGCTCTTCCCTAGGTCTCCAGGATTACTGCCGTTGATATAACCAGAATCCCCCACAGAACATCCAAATCCCCAAAGTTTGAAACCTGTATTAAGACACTCCTGCTTTGGTCCTCTTTGAGCACATCACGGTTTTATCTGGATGTCTAGACCTGCTGTGTATTTGAAAGGGTTTATTGGCTTGGGTTTTGAGATCAGCAGGTTTCCTCCACACCAGATAAACATAGTGCTGCTGTGGCAGCTCTTCGTCTTGGAGGGAGGGAAGCGGAGACAAATTGAGGTAAAAGCCAAGGAAGTTCTCAGAAGCACTCAAGAACCACGATGCTAAGCCATGAGAGAACATTTAAGCATCAGGGCTTCCAAAAGGAATTTGGAACTTAGCTGTGCCGTCTCCTCAGTGCAGGAGGAGTGCGGAAACCTTAACAGTGACTTGGAGAAGTCTTTGCCTTGAGCAGGAGGCTCCTTCAGGGTAGCAGGTTGAGCAGAAACCTTGGCTAGCAGAAAAAGGCTTGAGACAGGTTACTCATTAAAATCCACTTTGCTCTGGGGTGTGAAGCGTCAGGCTGCCTCTTTCCTGTGAGTTCAGGGCATAGAACCCTCTCCTGACAATAGGCCCTGAGCACCTGTCCTTTAAAGACTGAGTAATTCAGCAAGCAGAGCAGCTGCCAAGAGTACGGCGTACCTGCACTGCGGGGCCATCCTGCAGCGTTCTCTGAACGCTTTTACCAGCAGAGTGACTGTATTCAGCACACTGTGTGGAGGCATTGTTAATTAAATGCTGGGCATCCCAAAACGGCATTTACCATTTTGTGGGACCAAGGACTGCAGAACTGCATTCAGGTCCCTCGCATACCGGAGAGAATGAAAATTCATGTTTCATTCTCCAGATACTCTCAGGTTGCAGGTACTTTGGAGATGAGATAGGTGTACTTTGACTGCGTCCTACAAAGCGCAGGTAAACGCATCGAAAGAGAGGAGCAGCGTGTAGCCCTGGGAATTACGTGACCCAGGCCCCAGGTAGCTTCCCTGTGCATTCCGCATTAATTAAAATGCATCAGTGATCTAAGTTAATTCACACGTACAGCTAATACCACTCGCATGGTACAGAACGAAACACTACTGAGCAGAACTGAAGGTCTCTGTTTCAGAAGACTGAAGTTACTCTTGCAGTTCGCACTGAACCAAGATATTGGTAGTATTTTTTTCCATGTAATTCCTTCCCCTTGAGGGTTTCGGGGTTTTTTTTTTTTAATCAAGTCCTCTCTGGTTACTCTTAGATATAGCAGAGTGTTTTAAGCTTAGATTTTCTTGCAATCAGTTTAGAATAACAGATTTCCCTTCCTACACAAATGTGTGCACACACATATGGCTCCTTCAGGCTATACTGTAATATTATCTAAATGATATAAATATGTACTGTAATATTCCTTCAATATGCTGTAATATTAAAGACCTAAACAACTGATATGCAAGTTACACTGCACTTTTCTTAGTTTTCCGAGAGCAAAGCATTTTGAGATACCATGGCAAGATCCAACAGTAACTGTTAGCGTAGAAATTCCTGAATGATGTGATAATCTAGCCAGACAAGCTAATAAGAACATGGAGCTAATTTGTAGCTGAATAACTTTATACTGAACCTCATCTCCTTTTTTAGCCGTCTGGCTTGGTATGTAACAATGCTGCTTCTGCATTACACTTGCAAAAATAATCCTCTGGTCATTATACTTAACCAAACAGTCTGAATTTATTGCAATACACTGAAAACCAAGCCAGAAAACTACTTCTGTCATATAAAGATTTTTAAAACTTATTTTTAAAGAGGCCATAGAGCAAGAACAGGCTAAAACATGCCTATGGAAAATGCCTGGTGAGAAAATGCATTCCTGTATTCTAAAGCCTTCTATAATTTCACTAACTCTTCTGGAATCTCACCTCACAACTCGCTTCGTGAGGCCTCGTGGAGCCTGTAACGAGCACAAAAGAAGAAAAGAATTAAATGTCTTCAGAAGAGCCTGTTGTCAGTAACATGTCTATCATCCACTAATTTAAAACAAATGAACTTGGCAAGATGCCAACCGTTACATAAAACTTGCCTCCACAATTGTGAAAAGAGAACAAATGTAAAATGAATAGGACTCTGCAGCTATGATTTAAAATCCAGATTCTGTAAAAAAAATTTGGAGCTCACAGATAGCAGAACATTGATAAATGTATACTGAGGATTCTTTTGAAGAAAGACTTTTTTCTTCTTCTTTTTTCTTTTTCCCCACTTGTCTCCTTCCTCCAGCAGGTCAGTGTATTACTGGGTTTGAATCTGACTGAATTTCTGCTTTATGTGGCTATTACTTTTGTTCTTAAGTAATAATTTCTCCAGTAAAAAACTGATGCCCACATCCCAGAAGGAGTAACACCAAAATTTCAACATCTGTCGTGAGAATCTAATTGTCTTGGCCAATATAGGGAATAGCTGAAATGCTTTATGAAAAAACAAGAATACATTTATTTTCTGTTGCATAGTTAGAGAAGTTAGCAGTGAAAAAGATGTTTTAGGAGAAGACCTTGATGTTTTTTTCCTTTATGTAGTTGAAAGATGCTAAGGAGAGAAGTGGTCTCAAAGTGCTCCTTTAGGATATTAACTATTCTTTTAAAATACCCAGTTTAGCTTTCATAACTTGTTTTAAATAACCTTGTTTGTTGTTGTTTGTTTTTTTTTAATCAGTGTTCACATCAGAAAAGGAGGCCAATTTATTCATTGGACGACATCTTCTGAATAACAGATTTGATTTTGAAGCATTCACAGTGGATAACCTGGAAAGAGAATGCTTAGAAGAGCTGTGCAATTACGAAGAAGCGAGAGAAGTTTTTGAAGACACTGATAAAACGGTAGCTGTTCAGACTGAATTTAATGTACTGAGGGAGGTTATTGACTAAATCATTACTGTACTTAAATACTGTAGCCCTTCTGAAAACCACAGTTAAAAAGATGGTGATCTTTTATCATAAAAGCAGAGGCCCCATTTAGGTGAGGTTGTGGCACTAGATACAAGTGTGTGAATATGTACTAGTGTCTTAAAGACTTTCGATAAGGCCTCCAATTCTGCAAACAGATATCAATGAAATTTGAGAAGTACTGCTTGTGGCTATACCTGTATGTGTTTTCAGAATCTCTTTTTTTTAATAACTTCTTAGCATCCAGTCTGCACGTGTTCCACATGCTCTATGTATTAACTGGCTGATTGCGTCCCTGTGTCATGCCAAAGAAGTGTTTTAGAACAGAGGAGTACGGAGCAAATCTGCCCTTCAACTCTTGCGGAGTATTCCCATAGTGATGTCTTGTAAACTGCTACCTACATAGAGCTTGGAAGAAACCTGGTATTAAAAAAAAGAAAAATACATATGAAACCTTTCAGCCCAATAATGGCATGTGATGACAGACTGAAGACTGGCTTTTGCTGCACGCAGCAAGAATCTTGTGATTCTAGGTGTGCTCTGCACTAACCTGCAGAAAGAGCAAGGAACACACTCCTGCCCGGACGGTGGAAATGTTAGGTTGCCATTGCTAGCGTTTTCTAAGAAAAGGTGAAAGGGTTACACTGGAATCTTGATGTGGTCTTTTGCTGGGTAGCAAAAGTGGAAATTGTGGCTGAACACATTTAATGCCTAAGAGTCATGCAACATGAAGATTTCTCTCTTAAACGAATCCCATTATTTTTCCTAGCTGATAGGAATTAAAATACTGCTCATGCAAATGTCTGATTCTAAAGAATCTGACTTTGCCTCATTAATACTCTTCTGTAGAGATTTACAAAGATGAATTGTAAGCATTTTTTTTTGTGTCAATCAGGCAGAAATACGAAGTAACATTGAACAATTAAATGTACTTTTTTCTTTCACCAGCTGGTATTTTCTTCTTTGTGAAATTTTATTTTTTAATGCAAAAAATACAGTGGAATAAGCAAGTACAAATACTTCAGTGGGAGCTGCTTCTTTTTATGCCATTGTTAACTTTTGCTGACAGGCCCATGTTAAAAAAATTGTCAATATGCCTGCCAGTTCTGCATCTCAGAAAAATCTGATCCTTTGTGTTTTTATAGATGGAATTTTGGAAAGACTATTCAACTAAAGGCCCTAAAATAAAAATAGGTAAGTTGTCTTTTATTCTTTCTTATATCACTGCATTTTGTGTTTAATAGTGCATTCTCAAAAATACACCATGCTTTCAGTTAGAAAGATCAGAACTCACCTTCTCACTGAAATTCCCTGTGAACTGTGCAGGGACACTGCATTATCTGATACAATAAATCACACTCACTGAAGCGTCTTACAGTGGCATCCATTGTAAGTCTGTAGGTAAAACCAGTATAACTAATAGAACTTTTTATTACAGAAGCAGTAAACTTTGCAGTAATTCAGTAGCTGCTTTCTGTGGTTTGGTTTGTTCCCCCTACCCTCCATTTCTTTAATAGTAATATAGCCGTCTGATTTTCTTTAATAGTAATAAACAGTCTGATTTAGGTTCAGAGTAGTCTTATGCCACATGTTTTATAAAAAAAAAGGTCAGTATGACTCAAGGAAAGATTACAGCCTGATCCACATCACAAGTACACGAAGTAATACTTGGAAGGCATTAGAAGACAGGCATCTCAACCGTTTCATGTACAGAAAAGGGAGTTACCTACTCACTTCTGCTTTAAGCTGAATGGGAATGATGCTTGTGGGTTGTGTGGCACAGGTATTACGGCTTCTTACTGCGAGCTAGAGGGAACAGCCTCATAGCGCAGCAAAAATAGTATTTTACAGTGTACACTGTATAGATGGAAAGAACACGTAATAACCAATGTTTTATCTTCAGGTAACGAGACACTACACAAGATTAACGTTACAGGACTTCTCATCAGTCTAGTTGCTGCTGGAGTACTGTTAGTTATAACCGTGCTGCTCATCTTCTACTGCTGCAAAAGCAGGTGCAAATCAAGGAGACCACCAGGGTAAGATATTTTACTACATAAAAAAACCGCACACCACCAAGGCAAATTCTTGCTCAAGAGTGGAATTCACAAGTCACTGTGGGTTAGTCTAACTGTATTCTCAGAGAATGCAATGGGAGTTCTAGGTCTTGGTTTATTGGAAGCAAAGCTGGGTGAGCGCTAGCAGTAGTTATGCTGCAGTTAGTGACACAAAAGCATACAACACTTGTGTGGCTGATATACCTTCGGGTTTGTTTTTGTGTGTGTGTTCTTGGCTCCAAACTAGTCTTACTGAAAAGACGGAATAATTTTAATAGGTTGGGGCCTGCAATGGAAAGTCTAATGTGTTCTGTTCACTCTTTAAAGTAGGTTGTATACTCTTCATGGCATGTAGTCTACCTCAGATATGAAATGAAGTAGGTTGGAGGAAATGCTTCTTTACCAATACTCTAGCCCTGCTTGTTCCTTTAATCTAAACTTGAAAGGGATACGAGAGGATTCCTCTTCCCTACAAATTTAACATAACTGAGCTGTTCTTACCATGTGGTTTGGAAAGAGTATTTGGCTTCTGGTCTCTATGATCATTGCAGGCACATGGTTTTTTGTTGTGTTGGTTTGGTTCTTGTTTGTTTGTTTTGGTGGTTTTCTTTGTGTGTTTCTTTCTTTTTCTTACAACTAAGACTGGATATTCTTTCTGCCCTTTAAGAGAAGCTGCCACTTACAACACTGTTAACTTTGTTTAGATACTTGGGTTATGTGAGAAGACGTAATTCTTCTATCATCTTCAGAAGGCATGAAGAACTTTCTTTAAACCCACTTTCTCTCAGAACTGATGATTCGGGACTACCAACTTATGAGCAAGCAGTTACTTCAGATGGACAACCCAACGTGCCACCACCCCCTTATCCAGGGCCCCCAAGAGGGACTTTGTTTAGAAAGTCTTTGTCACTTCCTGGCCCTTAGGCACAAACCATCTGGGGTGAGGGATAACATACTTTTTTTTAAAAGTGTGTGCTACCTTGCATATTGCAAGACAGTTTACAAAAATGTGGAAGATCTTTAGCACATCTTGAAACAAGTGAGGGTCCCATTTGGGAAAAGAGGTGACGTGGTACAACAGCTGCGGGACTGTTCTTTGCACAAGGTCGTTGTGCTAGGAGGGAATGCATAAAGAGCGAGTCTTGTACTGCTGCCCTCTTTCACATGCACTTTGAGCCATCCCAGCATACTATTGATATTTCATTAACTTTCATTTTTGTTTTCTTCAGAAGGAACACCATTTTAACTGGTTTTATTGACACTAACCATTTTTTGGTGACAATTAATACTTTAAGCTGTATCTACTCTGTTCAATATATTCACTTCATTGCTGTGTGACTTCTATTCATTCTAGTAACAGATCTGAGTATGAAAATTATTTCATTATTTGATCTTTCACAGCTGTATATATATAACTGCTTCTGGATTACACTGGTTTGTTTTAGACATTGTTTGTGATTGTAATTTTGGATTAAAAGGAACCATTAATTCCATGGTACATGACTCATTCCGGCAAAGTACGGTGTTACCAAATGGTTTTGATGTTCAGCACTAAACACCAGGTCCAAGTGAGTGCCACGGGCCAGGGGATGTTAAGCAAATAGCTGGAGGTTTATCCCTTGTTAAAATGCACCCAGGTTTCAGAGATTGTTTCTCTTGCAGTTTAAACATTTAAATATTGAAAAAGACATTTAGCTTGTTAAAACAAAAGCCAAACTACCCCACAGAAGCACTTCATTCAAGTATGTATTGCCCCGGTGGGACGAAACATCGTATTAGATAAATAACCAGTATCCACAGAGCCGTGGTCAAGAATTTCAGGGAGTTACTGGTTAACGTCATTGACACAACTTCTGTATCTCCACTTCTAGCCGCCCTTAATTTTACATCTTAGTGAAACACCAGCCCCCGGCTCCACATGGCCTTCGGGTCTTGCTGGGCAAGCCCCAGCCCCGCACTGCTGGCCCTGTACCCGCTTGTCGAAGGGCGCCCTAGCAGAACAGGCTCTCAGCTGCCAGCACTGCGCACGGGAGTCTGTTTTCACTCCTAAAGCTTCAGCACCAAACTGGGCTTTTGACAAGTCACAAACCTCTTTGCAGCTTGTTTCTTGTTGGAAGGCTGGGGCATCCCCTTGTTGGGAGATGAGGGAATCTTCTTGGGAGACAGGGGAATCCCCTTGTTGGGAGAGCTTCAGTCCACTTCTGCCCCACTTGTAAAATAATTTTGATGTTCTTGGAGGTTACTATTCTGTAAGACTGAAGTAAGTGCACTGTGGAAGATCACTGTTCATAACCAAAATACGGAGTTATGACGAAGCCATGGAATTACAAGCTTGCAAAAATATTTCTCCTGTATTTCCTTTCCATGTAGCCATCCATTTCTAATCTGTTAACGTGTAGCTCCAGCTATAGAGCACACTTTTCTCTAGATTTTTCCTGGGACTCAAAAATGGCTAATTCAATGGGACTGATGGCAATTTGAAGGAAAGGGATTTCACAGAGCTCTTAGGCGTTCGGATTCTTTAACGTTACTACAGTGATGTACACATCTGGCAAAGTCACATTTTAAATAAACTACAGAAATTGTAGAGAAACCCATTAAATTAAGGGAGAAAATCCCTGAGAATGGTAGTTGCTTGGGTTGAGTTTGGTTTTCTACTTGCATACATTGACTCCAGACCCAAGACATTCCTGCCTTGTATTGTTTTTTTAGACACTCTTGATTCATAACGGTTAGCAAAGGAAAAATCAATTTTTCAAGCAGTTTCCTTTGCAAATAAGCTGCTATTAGAATATAGAAAACAGCAAGTGTAAGTGTCCTTAGGGGGAAGAAAAGGAGGGGGAGGTAGACTTTGAGAAGCAAAGCAGCAGCAAGTTTCATCTAACTTGTATACAGATGTAAATCATCAGTGCTTACAGACTTCCAGACTTACTTTCAAGGGCCAGCAGGAAAAATTGGATTTTAAGTGAATTTACAGAGATCTACTGTGACAGCTGAAAA
Organism: Coracias cyanogaster; assembly: GCA_033124195.1. Classification (NCBI taxonomy): domain Eukaryota; kingdom Metazoa; phylum Chordata; class Aves; order Coraciiformes; family Coraciidae; genus Coracias; species Coracias cyanogaster. The sequence continues at coordinate 7,798 of JAVSBS010015758.1, read as the reverse complement.
CAGCGTCTAAAAACACTGGGAAAAATTACATAGTACTTGAATTCTGTTTCTTTCAGAACAGGTTTAAACATGTCACTCTAAGTGCTATTTGCCATTGCCTTGAACAATTTCCCAAAACTTAGCCCTTTCAGCATCATACAAGATTACAGCATTGAACTTTCTATGAATCAGGACAGATTATTAGAGCAAATAACCAAGGGTCAGAAAAATGGTCTCTGGCTTTGTCAATTGAAAAATGTATCATTTAACCTGTTTTTTGCTTCAGTGAAATAAGAAAGCTTACTGTTTATAAAATCCTCTGATGGATAGTATTATAAACATACAGGGTTTGTTGTTGTTGTTGTTGTTTTTTTCTGGAGGTTTTGTGAATTCCTTAGAAGAGCAAAACCCAAGTACCAACTAGAAATGCTCTTCCTCACCATAGTTCACAAAAATGTGAGTCATGAGGCATTTGATTCTGGTCCTATCAAAGTCTATGGATTCAGCTAAGCTGGAATTGGAGCCAAAAATGAAATAACTGATCACTCTGGGTAATAAGAAGTATAATGCTCTGCCAAGTGATTTACCAGAAAGCTGCTGCCAAACCTCATTTAGAGTATTCTATTGTTTCAATGATGCCTACTTATATGAACTAGAAAGTTGGAGACTGATCTGCCCTTAAAAAGTGTATTGAAACTTGGAAAGCATGGGAAAATGTGTCTTTCCTCAGATTACCAGCTGTGAATAAGGTACATAAATTACCTGTAGGTTATCAGCAACACTGTTTCATTACTTTGCTTAGGTTTATTTAAAGCTTTTTATAAAAACCAACAACAAAATTTTTTCTGTCCTGTCTCATCTGCCAACAACTTTTACTGCTGCTCTCCTCACTCGTTCCATGTGCTGCAGGGAACAGGAGGGAAACCCCAGGTTTAAAAGCCATCTTTCAAACACTTCAAGCTTGCTCCCTCTGTACTGTCTTTCAATGAATTCCTCTCACAGACAAATTTATCACTCTACCATTTTCACAGTCAAGAACTTGGATGTATTTTCCCCACAAAAATCTGAAGCACATCTTCCCAAATATCCTGCTCTTTCTTCAGGTGTTAACTTTTGAGTTTCCAACCATTTCTGAACTGTGTGAACACTTCTTGTCTCTTAATCTTATGAATGTATTTCCTCCTACTCATCTGACAGAGCCTTGTGAATGCACTTGTCACTGGCTATATTTTAAATCTAACTTTGATGTTAAATGCTGTCATTGTAAACTGCGAGCCTCCACAGTTCTGTAAAACAATTTTCAAATACACATTTTTGCAGGTTAATCACAGCAAACCAGAAAATGGTAATTTAGCCTATGACGAAAATTTTAAAAACCTCTGATAACCCTTTACATTATTTCTTTTAAATGAAGTTGGTAACAGTATGCACTTTTCTTAAAGAACTTAATGGGGGTTTCTAAGAAAGATGGGGACAAACTTTTTAGCAGGGCCTGTTGCAATATGACAAGGGTGATGGTTTTAAAATAAAAGAGGAAACATTTAGACTAGATACAAGGAAGGGGGTGCTGAAGCACTGGAACAGGTTGCCCAGAGAGACGGTGGATCCTGGAAACATTCCAGGTCAGGTTAGTCAGGTTGTGGGGCTCACAACAGGAAACACACTATTGGTTTATACAAAACCCAACAAAACAGTATCAAATGTAATTTGGCTATTTTTGATGCAGTAAATTTTGCCCATGTTGAAAATACATATAACTACATTAACTACTTTTGCTTTACATTTAACTTCCACTGTTCTTGCACACCTTCCCATGTCTCTTCATAAGGACATGAGGCCTCTAGCTCCTCCTTTCTCCCTTGCTTTCTTTGCATAGCGCCTAGTCTACAGAAACACTGAACCACCACCTTGCTGCCAACATTGTGGCAGCCTCTAGAAGCCCAGACTTTAAAGGTAGCAGCCAGACTTCAAAGGATCAGGAAAAATACTTGAGTCTAGAAATTCGTATACTTAAATGCAAGTTCTGAAAAGGCCTTATAACAGGTTTTTAATTTCTGATGCAATGTCTATTTCATTTAGGAAAAAAACCCATCTGTGACTGATCAAGTTGTTCAAGCAGCTTCAGTTTAATCTCTTTAAAGATCAGCAACTACCAAGTACAGTATTTAATGTTAAATACCCAGCATGGATATGATACAAAGGAAATTACCTAGTAAAAGTTATAATAAAATATTCCCTGTTCAAATCACAAGTTTGTTCAAGAGCAAAGGTTTTATTTAAGTTTTCTTTCCCCTACACATCATGGCATATTTCCCCAATTTACCTTATACCAATTCTCGTAAATCATCCAGCAAGAACGTACCCAGCTCTTTCCGAGAGCGTGAGTTCAATCAACACAGATACCAGCAGTGGTGCCTTGGAAGGTGTGGAACTACGTGACCAGGAGGAGGACTGGGAAAGCAAAGGAAACAAGGCCTTCCATCTCATTGCTGCAGCGAGCCTTCTGCCAGCTCAGTCATCTCTCGTCACATCAGGAGAAGTACCACAGCTTTGTAGATCAACCTTTGTCCAATAGAATGAGTTCTGAAGATTTTCCTCCATTAGTTTGTTCATATACTTCAGCTTTTTATCAAATAAATGCACAGAGTGGTAAGAAAATGGAAAGAAAGTGTGTGTGGTGTGAGGCTCCAAGATCCAATTGTGTTCTTTGAAAGGCAGAATTTTCTTCCCTATTTACACATCCAATGTCTTGCTTTAGGTTTAAAGATGTCATGTACTAAATTAAATGCAAAATCTAATCTGTTAAGCAACTGCCATTTTCTGCTTTGGTCAGAATTACAACATGAACAACAACAGTCAGTAATTAATAATAGGCCTACCCAGGACTCATGTTATTACTGCACGTCTGATCTACTTACACACAGCTGCAGAGGAGACACCACAGCCTAAGCGGCATGCGTACAAAGCCTGCATGAAGGTGCTGCATCCACCATCCCTAAGCAGGTGCCTACCAGCCATCAGCATTCAACAGAGAAAGTCGGAAGTTTTATTTTGTGGTCCTTTTAGAATTTATTAGAAAATCACACCCAGCTCAACTTTGGCCTGAACTTAAAACTTCATCGGATCAGACATGTTCAAGTTATCTGAATGTTTAATCTTTGAAACATTAGTTTTCAAAAAAACAATGTCCTCAAGTCTCCGTACTGCTATTTTCAAACAACTGTGAAGATTCATTCTCTCAGCACAAGGCTGTTAGGCATTTCTAGAGCTTTTGTTGACAAATAGTTAGCCACTGAAAATTAACCACTAAGATGTTTGTGTACATTAGCAAACTATTTATGATACTGTGATAGTTCCAAAATAAAGTACTGTTACGAACTGAAACAAATCCTTTTTGTCCACTTTTAACAAGCAAGCTGTAATCTCAGACTGCAGCGTTAACCATGTGCCGTGTCTAACTTTCTTTGACCAACAGCTGAAGCCACTGATCCAACACATGCATCTGACTATTCTTCCACGATTCTTTTTATCCCATCACAAACTGCCCTGAGGCATACCAATAATTTTGCTTGCAAAACCAACAGTTTACAGATTTAGCTGAAAGCCTCTTCATGCAAGAAAACAAAAAAACCCAACATATTTTGGCACTTAAACTTGAGGGAAGAGCCACGACAAGATCAACACCAGGCACCACCTGCAATGGAAAGGCAAAGGACAGGAGCGATGCCCTCTGTGGAAAAAGGCACAGATGGACGGACATTGCAAAAGCCTTCTAGAGCCAGGTTTGTCGTACCTGCAGTAAAAAGGATGCCAAAACCACAGGTAGCAACTATTTGCCCTATGAACAATCACCCCATTCGGTAACTCCTGCTGCCACACGCACCGGCAGCAATGCCACGTTCGTTGTTGGTGCTATCCTGGTATTGAACATCTGTGGTACTGTTAAAACTGTAACAGACCGCGCAGCCTTCTGCTTGGCCAGTCTTCTACACGTGCAACACATGAAATGGTGACTCACTCTTAACTCAAACACTGGCTGACATTTTTCTGTTAACATGGGTAACAGTAATAGCACACCAAGCAACAAAGAATAACGTTCCAGTTCAACTTCTGACTCTGGATTTGTGATTGATTTTTTAAATTACGCTAGCATCACAGAAAACTGCCAACTACCCATTATCTTGACCCTGCATTTCATTTGGCATATGGTCACTTTAAACATAAAACTAGACCCCCAAAAGCAATGTTGCCATTCAGCACTGTGTAACATTAAATTATTTAAACAGAAAGAGGAGAATAGGAAAGCTGCTTCCCCAAGGGGCAGTGTGTATTAGCTACCACAGATCTGCAGCGGAGCTGGCATGTGGGCAGAGAAGCCCGTTACTGTCCACAGAGGTATATCCTCCAGCACTACTAGACTCTAGAGATTTCCGTACCGAACGTACCATGAGACAAGTCACCATCTCATCAACAAGAGTAAAAGTTCTCTGCCCTTTCCCGTCATCTTCCCTTCCCAGCTGCTCCTGGCTGCACACTACCACTGCTTGTCCTGAGCCAGCACTCATTTGATGCAAGGTAAGCTGACTCAGCACAGTGAAACTGCAGAAAAATGATCTCTGATAAAACCATACATTTCTTTTGCCAGTGGACTGAATTCAGCGCTCACCTTGTGGCCAGCACACATTGCTAGGAGCAGGAGGGTGCAGCAGGGAAGGGGAGGGAAGAGCGAGGCCTTCTCCTGTGGGTGTCAGCAAGCAGCTGAGGCAGCCCAGCCCTGCTGCCACCCCACAGCACCCCACAGCTGTGGGCAGCCGCGAATGCTGCAGCTTTGAAGATCGCTCCTCGGCCCTTATGCTGAGGATTCCCCTTACAGCATTACCCCGAGGACTTAAATCTGCCTCCTAATCATCACCCGAGATTTCTGACTTTGTAAAGGATTTGTTACGTTATTGTTCCACGTGGACTGTTCATTTAGAGAAAGAAACAAGCAACAATATTCAGTACTGCACAGACTGGGTTGCAGTGCTGTAATTTAAGATTTTGCTCTTAAATAGAGTGAAAAATTGTATTATCTTATGTTTCAGCAAAATATATTTCATTTTATTAAATTTTGTACTTGAGAGAGAAGCACATAGTGTATCATTACTGGCTATAGGCACTTGGTTATGAACTGCGGTTCCAAAGGTATTAAAGCCCAAAGTCCAGTTCCTGAACAGTGAGTACCAAAACATTCCTTACTAACACAAGAATCAAAATGTTTTCAATATTCAGAATACGAACATGTCTAGTATGACTTCCAAATACACATGTTAATATGTCCACTTCAATCCACACATTAAAATAACACAAGTAATTAACGGGATCTATCCAAAGATTTTCTTTTATCACTGACAAATCTCTCAGAAAAGCCGTTTGTAATTATCACGGGTACCAGGATACTGTAAAAACACTTCCTCTGAACAGACTCTTTTGTTGTCTTAAAGAACAGTGGCACAAAGTACCTTTTGCTAACAAAAAGATCAAATGCACAAACTTCAAGGTAGCTTTCCTAGACAGAGGATGGCAACAAGCAGCAGGAATCAGTTTAATGAGAGAACTGCGGAAGTCTCCCTGGCTGGTCTCAGGACAAATAGATTTATCTCATACACAGGAAAAGTAAACCACTGGATAAACTGACTTTATCTGGTGGCTATGGGCATTAGCAATTAAGTTCTCAGCCTACTCCACCTCTATTAAAACCACGTAAAAGGAATTAAACTTAACAACAGCCGTCACGGTGCCCGTTTCACTCTGCTTCGCTATTTGGTCCAACAGAGGACCTACCCCAAGAATGTTGAGGAAAACACTGTACCTGGGGTATATTGACAATTAGTTCATTTAGTGGTCAAAGCTAATTGTGTACGTTTCCCTGCCTGTAAATTTAGACGGGTGCTTGTTGTCAGTGATTTCTTATGCGACATGACAGCCACATATCTAACAGTATTAACACCCCCGCCTTCTCTTCAGAGAAGTCTCCTGTAATGAAAATACACAGCATTATGATACTCTTTAAAGTTCGTGTTGCCATTACTTGAGAAAAAAAGTAGCAGTTTTACAATTTATTAGTATGTCGTTCCAAATTTGTGACAAGGAACTTTCAAGATAGCTTCACACCAACATGCTCACTCTAAATAACCAAACCGTACAGCCAGGTGGAAAAGGCTTTTTGTATCACTGCGGTCCCTGTATTGCACATCCCTCGGGCCCACTTGAGGAAACAATGCACTCTAAGTGTAATGTTATAATGGAGATTAAAGGAGATCCTGCAGGGAAATAAAAAACTGTAGGTCCTCCCCGGCTGGAAATGCCACTTTCAATGGTATCAGCAGCACAAGTACTTCAACATTAGCATAAAACTGGAGTAATTTTCTGTCATCAGGCCTTGTTCATATGTAAAACAGTAACTCTCCTGTTTCCCAGGGAAAGGAGGTCTCCCACCCCCACATACTCTCCTCCAGCTGCAAGCAATACAGGTGCTAACTTATGCAAACACAAGGAAAACTCACTCTGCTGGTTTCTGGCTTTGGTAGCTTCTTTTCTTCTCCCTCCTCCCTCTGCCCTGGCCTCTGGGTGACTTCGCTCAGTCTTGTCCCTGCTGATGGCTTTCACACTTACCTTTCCTTCCTGATCCAAGGCTGCATTTCTTCCTGTTGCTTCTTGAAACTAGGCTTGAAAAAAAAGCAGAACCTCAGCTTATCCTCTTAAAGTCTCTTACCTTCCTGCTTTCTCATTTAGCACTGCCCACTCCAATTTTTCATTTTTTTTCTCAATTCTTTTTTCTTTCAGCATTTAATCTTATTGCCTGTAGGCAAGTTTCTAAACTCTGAATTTCACTACAAAATGCATTTCACTTTGTGGTTTGATATTGCCCGGAGTACTACAAACTGAACCTTCAAAAGACTTACTCACTCATTAACATACATCTTCCTCTTCTGAGCAATGCCTTCAGGTGCAGTCACCCTCTTTTCAAGTGCATATTCCTCATTTCTACTTCTGAGGCACATTCCTCCTGCTCATCTCAGCCTTCGTACCTTCAGCCTGCAGAGAAAGCAAGACACTGTAGCTCACCCACACGCCACGGGGCTGTCCCCTTTGCTCCTGCCCTGGTCTGTGCAGCTGGTGCCCGTTTCCCTTACACTTTGTTTTAACAAGCACACAGCCAGACACCAGAATTTACTGTCTGTGCACCAGGTGGCTTAGATTGCTCTAAATACTGAAACACTCTTCCTACCCCTTCCTCCCGCCACTTGTCGTTTGGCCCATCCAGACTCCGGGCCTGCAGGCGCTTATTGACAGGCAACGCGTAAATCTTTCGGAAAGCTCTGATGCACCTATATGCATTAGACGCTTTTAGCTTGTACAAAGAATGAGCTAAAGTGCTGTGTTTCTCTATTATTTAACCTCTGTAACACACCCTCAGAGCGATGACCAACCTGAACAGGGGCACGCCGAAGCGGCAAAGCCAGGGCTCTGCGCTGCCCTGAGGGGAAACCCGCCGGTGGGCTTCTCCCGCTGCGGCCCAGCCCCACCCAACGCCCGCCCTGGCGCCCATCGCCGGGATTTGCTATTTTGTGTCGCCCTCAAGTTTAATTTTTCTGCGCTCTGCAGCGGGGGAGGCGTCCGGGCGGGAGACGCCGTTCGGTGCCGCCGCTGCCGCCCGCCTTCCCCGCGGCGGGGCAGGGCCAGAGAGCCGCCCTACAAATTGCGTGACACCGCGCACCCCGTGAGGTGGCCGGGCTGAGGTGGCTTGCAGCCTCCATCTTGGCGGCACGGCCGCCCC
>JAVSBS010015757.1:47516-77324 GCA_033124195.1 Coracias cyanogaster | reverse complement strand
TGTGTTTTTTTCTTTTTTTTTTTTTTTTTTTTTTTTTTTTTACAACAGGAGAAACCTCATTACAAAGATACTTCCCCATAATAATTATTTAAAACCAGACATGAATCAGAAGCTTCAGTAGCTAAATAGGACCTTTCAAATTGCAAATCTCTAGTTAGTAGCTCTGGTTGTCTTTCAGCATCTTTAATGTCTGAGTAGTCCATTTCAGCTGTATTTTTTTTGCAATTTCACTACCAAGCCCAGATCTCTCATTTATATCATATACAAAATGCAGCCTAAGCTGAAGTTACTATATTTCTTCCATTGTAGGCAATAAAACTGAGAAAACATAAATTTCAACACATGGACGGTATATTGAAACATGGACTATCTTGATATGTTTGTAGAGACACCTTACCTATAACTAATTTTTGTGTGATTGTAGAAATTGTAGAGATTGTAGATTGTAGAAATTGTTTTATACACCGTGACAGACGCAGAAAAATTTGACACCCAATTTTTGCAATTTTTTTTCATAACTGGCTACTTAGCATTGTACTTGAGATCAAGTGTTAAACCATATTTAGTTTTATTATCATGGGGTACTTTGTAGTAGAACTTAAGGGCTTGTTTCAAAAATGTCTCATGGAGAAAAAAAAACCACACCAAACAGCTTTCTGTCTTGGGAATTAATTCATTTATATAATAGAGTTATTCACTATGCTTATTTGAGATACTTAATACCCCTTTTCACCTATCAAGCCAGGCAGATGAAAAATTATAAAAGTTCTGGTGTTAATATATACATTATTTTATATCTGAATTACCTACTTTCTCCATTTAAGATTTTTCAGTCTCAGGGGAGTTAAACCATTTGTCTGAACCAAGTGCGTTGTGACAGCTACAGCTGTCAGTTCTAGTCTAAGTTCACAACGAGATTACCACCAGCGAAAAAGGATGCCACAAGACGCGGCCATGCTTAAGTTCTTCAAGAATGAAAAAACTCTGAACAGAGAAGAAACAGAAACAGATTTTAGAGACTTATGTACTGGGCCTGTGATGCCTTCAAGGACTGGTTGCCACAGGCTGCAAGGGGAAAAAAAAAAGGCCCTCTCACTGGAAAATATTCCTGTAAAAGTACTATCCGACAGAACTTGGATTCCTGAGACCATAAAGAAGGAAAAAGTGATGCCATATCCAGCTATGACTTGCATTCTTCAACTTTTATAATATAAATTGTCAAACCTTAGTAAGAATATGTGAAAAGCGTTGTGAGAGCACCGCCAACATTTTCAGTATCTTTCCAACACCGAACACTTCTTATGAATTAAACTCGATCAGGTGAAGGCCTGTTAGCTACAGACAGTCTCTTTCTAACCTCGTGTCATACGGAGCCTGCTGCGCTGAACTGTAGGGAGAAGTGGCACTCTGCTGTTTGACCCCTACACTAATATATCCACACTGGGTTTATATTTAAGCTGTTTCTACTTGGCAAAATTGAGAATTAGACTCAGATTCAAAAATACAGATTCAAACTTCAGATTACAAATTAAGAGGATAAAACCCAATGTTAAGATGTGCAGAAATTTTGCCTTAAGACAATTCTCACTAATAGGAAAGCATGAACTATAAGGATTTTTAAAATTGTAAATAAATTTAAGACCATTGAATGCATGCGTTGCTTGTATTGATGTAAATGAGATCTGAACACACACATTTAAAACCATAGATTAATAGCCATTCTGCTACATTGCCTGAGAATTTCTAAGGAAAAAATAACCAGACTCATTTTCCTCATAAGAGAGTTCAACACATGAAGTTATTACAACATCTATTCTTACCTGTCCAAAACAAAACAAAGCGCTTGTGTAGCATAACTGTAACAACACCAAAACTCCTGAAACTTAAGGGTCTCGGACTTCTCTTTGTTCAAAGTTTGATACTTAAAGCTTGAGTAAGACCAATACTATGAGTGATAGTAAACAGTACAAAAAGAAGGCGAAAAAAATAGCGCAATGGTCAAGGATGCCTGCAGCATCCACGTGAAGGGCTTCTATTTACTGCGGAGTAATATTTAGACCGTGCAGTAACATTTAGACTCAAGAGTACAGTAAATCTTTCTCTGAAGGAGGTCTGTGTATACAATAATATTAAAAACAATAATAAAAAACACAGTATTCCGCACTCCTGGAATACTGTCACCTGTGAAATTCAAGGAAATCAGAAACATTAATTTAGTTTGATATCATAAGCAATAGCGATTTGGAACTAAGACAATCCCAGGACGGTGCTACTGATCACAAGGCCTACAGACGATGGCGTCTATAGACACTGTAAGGAAGCGGTGCAAGACTTCTTTGCTCCCACACTTGTTAAACACTAGAGGGCTTAAATGCAATTAATTAACGCACAGTGTTGCAGAAGAATGTTATGGGCTGCCAGAGCAATCACAACAACATCTCATCCCATTCTTTTTCTCATACAGTAAACATTTTCAGTGTCATAAGATATACAATGCAATACAGCAGAATTAATCTAACAGAGAAAACAACTTGGGATTATTTTGTTCTTCTTGAGTGCTTGGTGCCCCCACCGTAATATCACATTAGCACTATTTCTGATGTACTTCACTAGATAAGTATATGCAATGCAACACACTGCCTTCAATTCCATGTTATTCTTTAGCTACTGAAAGAGTTCTTTGAAATATTTGGATGTTAATTAGCACGAAATACTTCTATGTAATGCATGCAGGAGAAAATATGCTAGCAGTTAATTTGCTGAGAAACTGTGGTTGCACAGATCTTTTTTTAAATCTTGATTTTTTTTTTCACCCTCTTTGTCTCATTAGCAATATGTTTATGTGATGAAATATAGAGCAGTGAACTAATAGACTAGAGAAGACTGCCAAACACCAGCTTTGCCTCTGGCCAGAGTATTCCGTACACCTGCAGTCTTGAAAACACTGGAAAAGTTTCTAATTTCATGTTTTGAGAAGAAAAATAAAATGCTCTCAAGGAGTTAGAAGACCTTGCATTTTGGCTAACTCCTCTTACATTTTTGGCTTTATATCCCAGCAGTGAAAAGAGGCAAGTGGGAAATTTTCGCTCAATATCCAAGTTCAGAATGAATCAGTAACATAGCAGTGCCTTCTGCTCTTACCAAAATCTCTTGAGATAGCTTAAAGTCCATTTTTAGAACAACTGTTTCATGAAGGATTGCATCACTGTACAGATTTCTCTAAATATAGCTGCCTCAGAATTCTCAAAAGGAATCTTGGCCAGGGTGATTATAAATATTATGTAATCACTCAGCCAAGGCCTCGTGGTGATTTCGTTTAATACCCTATTTCTGAAAGGTTTTTTTAAGCTTACTACAAAGTCCTATGGCCCTCAAAATACGGCATTTGGTTTATGAGCCAAAACAATTCCAGTGGTTCACTTTTGCTGGGAGTACATTGTTATGCTTCCCATTTATTTAAACCACTAACCAATAAATATTTAACTGACAGATTGCTGTTGCTAAATTATGTCAATTATTACAATTAAATATACTTGTTTCTTATAGGAAGGTGTTCGCAATACAGAGGTCAGTATTATTACTACTAATTTTACAGGTGGATACACTGTGATACAAATGATTTTCCTAGGTTATCAGAATATATTGTGAAAAATCCCTGTCAAAGTCAGTCAGTACTTGAGATAAAATCAAAGCTTTTCTTCCAGCTTAGAAATAGCAGTTTTATGTAAACTCACACAGTCACAATCCATAAAAAGAGCTCAGCTCATTCACATAAGTAATATACGTGAATCTTTAATGTATGTACACCTGTATCTTCATATTTAAAATAAATCACATAAGTTCTCATCCTGCCTTACAAATTAATCTATTTTTCAATGTGAAGAACTGTGATAGATTGTTTCAAAATCAATGTCTGGTCTTGGTAGTTTACAATCTGTATGACATTCCTAAAGGACAGAAAAATTCAAATGGAAAAACTGGAGAAAGACATTCAACTGTGTGTTTGGAACTAGGAGCATTATTTAAGTCATGAACTATTTAAAAAAAGATTTTAAAAAAATGAAATTTGCATTTAAGACTTTTTTAAACTTTCATTTTTGGAATGCATTCAGTTTTTGGCTTAATTCTATTTCAGTTTAGATTACTATTGTGAAGTCCTTTGTCAGTCTGCAGGCACTGTTGACCAATGGAAAGCAGTACATATGTCAATGTGGAAAATACTGACATTTTATGACTAAAAAAATGATTAATTAAAAAAATAAAAAATGCAGGGTTTTTTTTTTAAGGTTGAAGGGGGCACATTTGGGAAGTACTTTTCCTCCAACCTGAGCAGTAACAGATTTCACTATTGTAAGACAAACCACATTAAAAGACATGAAATAACATCAAGTTTATGACATGGATACACCAAGATGAATATTCATGCAGCCAGTACACTGGTTTATCGTCGTCTGTTCAGACAGGCTACTGTTACTCCTAGACATGGAAAAGCTCCTGGTAATTTTCTTACTCTGGTGGAATTTTTAATGCTGATTGCCACACGCAATAAATCTCTCTCACTTCTCCTGAAGTAACCCTAAGGAAGTTTATGCAGAGCCAAGAAGCTTCCAGATGAAATAAAAAGTACTCTAGGGTCTTCAGGATCTACCAGAGTGATTAGAGAAGTTTTTCACAGTAAGTCTTTGGTAAAGGGAGCTATACCTGCATTTAGGCAATTCAATCTCAGTGCAAGTCTGCGACACATTATAGCGCAGCGATGGAATCTCTTTTTCTGGCCTTAATCCAGTAACAATAAAATTCTGTGAACAACCACAACACTTTGGGTTACTCCAATAAGTTAAATAGAATTGACCTCCCGAACCTTTAATACATCTCCTACATACTGTGCCCTACATCTTTAAATATGAAGCAAGCTTTTGATGCCTACAATGATTTCACACAGTGGGAGCCACTACAGCTCTTGCACAGCATTCTGAGTAGCAGTACATGAATCTGCAAACATTTTGATGTTCCATCCAGGTAAGCACCTATAAATGTATTTCCATCAAGACTCTACAACTCCTCCTCTTAAATTGCAGCCCCCACCGGCCTCATCAGACGTCGGTGAAAGAGCAGTAGTTGGCCTTCTCCTGCACATGGAAATATCAAGGAGTATTCACATATTTTGTACAGAAAAAAATTCTGACTCTAGGAAATTTAACTTTCATCAACAGGATTTTCCAGAGACATTGACTTCCCTTTTTATGCCTTAAAGAGGATATTCCTGGTCATTTCACGTGTACAGTCAGAAATCTTTGATTCTGATGAATTTACATACCTACCTCATCTTCTCTTTCAAGAAGCAGACTTTGTAGCTATCTCAAGAAAAGCCCTTTGAACTTCTTATCAGCAGAGGACTTCCCAAGCCACAGTAATCCTACCTCAGGCACTGAAGCCACCAATTCAATAGCAATAGAAACCAGCACCTTAGGCTTGGAATATAATGTTGCACTTCTTAGGTATTATCCATGGCAATGATACATGGTACAGCATGATTTGAAATTGCTAGAAACATGGAATTGGAGTTTATCAACTACATGACAAAGCCTAGGATACCACTGAAAGAGACAGCAGCAGAAACAGAGACTCAGTGTTTCTGAGATAGAAAGAAACACCCCAACCTGCAAACAAAAGCAAATCAAACTGTCAGATTGCTTCAGCACAAGAGTTGAAGTTTCACAACTGCTTATTTAGGCCAAAGTGATTAACTAGTCTATAAAGATCCCAAAATGCATCTTGACTGAAATGATATTTTCTATTTCAAATGGCAAAGCTCATCCTCACTGAAGGTTAATTTCAAATTATTGTTTCTTTACTAAAATAGGTCTTTGAAAAACAAGATATTCTTGGGAGACATGGAGGACACGGGGAGAGGAGTTGCAATCAGGAGCTCAATTGCTGCGCCATCACATGAACTCTGCAGTATAACGAGGAAAATATAAAGAAACTTTAGGACGTTGCTTCTGTGTGAGCTTTTCTTACATCCATGACAGTGCATATAGGTTTCCAGGCAAGGTGAAATTATGTTTAAGCAAATTTCTGACTTCAGTTGACGCTCTAAAACAATCACACATTATTTCCCAATGGCTTGGCTACATGATTTAGGACATAATCCGCATTAACTGCTGCTTTACGCTGCAACAACTGCCCTTCTGTGTTATAGGTCTAACACAACGGTGAAATGAATGTCCGGTACTGAAGAGAACACTTCTCAGCAAAATTTGGAGAACATTAAAAGTAGCACAGAAATTGTAAAAGGAAAATAGAAAAATAAGTAGAGTTAAACAACTTTCTTCTGAAACACAGTAGAAAAATCTTTACATTTAATGCAGAAATCTCCTGAAACTGATGGACTTGTAATAGTAGTAATTTTGTAGAAACACAGAACAGGTATAACAGGGATTTTTTTATGTTCAGGAAACGCAGATGGGCAAATCAAGAATGGGGCTACCTCTAGGATATAAATATATCAGAAGAAATGTCTGAATTGCAGATGTTGAAGGAGAAAGGAGGAGTTTGCCTGCAAAACATTTACTCTTATCTGATGCCTCTCTGTGGAAAGTCTACTCTTACTGATGCTCTGCTAATAAGATTTTCAGGCACAGTGCTTCATACGCAGCCTAACTTTCCCATCACTAACTCAAAGACAGAGAACCTTTGTGAGGAGCAACAGGAAAAGGAGCTACATACAAAGAAACTCCTTGCATTCTTTACGGTCTGCATTTCTCCTCCTTTGCCCTGCTCTCTTGATAAGTTCTCAGCCTCCTGGAGCTACGAACAGGTTTCCTGCTTGATTGGATCAATATCTCTGGATATACATGAAGGGAATACAGATTTTTAGCACTGCCTACCACGTTCGTTTTCCTCTCAAAGCAAAACTACCTTCTACAGTATAGAACAGGAGTGGATTTGGGGGCTTGATGTTTAGCATTATCTAGCGAGACATCCTGTAATATTTATAAATATCTCTCCTGTCATGATCACATGAGGCTGGAGAAGTTGGGCGCTTTTTTCATCTTTCTTTCAGCAGCGTAACAGCTGTAGAAATGGCTGATGGGACAAATAAGGCCATCAGTAAAAATTTGATCCTGCAGCTGATCATTCACTGACGTTCCAGTGAAGGAAAAATAGACGGGGAGATAGAATCTCTCAAAGAAACTGAGGAACAGGCTCTCTCATGCAGTGTGCAATCTGACACTTCCCACCCCAACCCAGCACCCTCGTAGCAAGGAAGAGGAGCACTAACAAGCCTTTGTGTTGGATGCACACGTGAAAGCTTTGGGGGTTGACAGTGGCTCTCCCCAAAGGGATTAAAGAAGTATGAATGATCCCTACAACCTCTATTATCAGATAATTCTTAAGTGTAATAAAGTGGTGACCTAGTTACACCACATTCCTGTTACTGGTGTCTCCCTCTTTTTTTTTTTTTGTGGTGTTTGAGATAACAGGGAGATTATTTTGGCATCAATTTAATCTAGTTAAATAGCTTTACTGAAGATCTTTATCACTATAAATAATGGAGGTATTTGAAGTATTTAGTTACAATTCTAAGTGAAGTTATCCAAAACAATGCCTTTCTAGCAATCCTCTTCTGCTGTTCCTTCACTCTGAAGAAAGTTACAGATGTTTTGAACACTTTTCAGCAATAGCTTAAAGGTTCAAAACCAAACAAACAAGAAGTCCAAAGGAAAAAAAAACAACCAAACGAACAGTTTGCCCAAGTCTCTGACGAGCACTTTTAAAAAATATCCGTGACAGGTATCATGGAATGTGCAAAGTGGTGTGTTCATTTACTTTTCAGTAATGAAACGTACCTAAAAAAGAAAATAACTGCCTTCTCTTTTCGAAAGTAAGTAGAAAGTCCTTAAAATTATTTGGAACATAACATCATCTGCTCCAATGCAGCACAGGGGGATGAAGTACTAAAAAGCACAAAGCACATCTGCCTGTTTCGCATGTAATATTTAGGTGCAATGTCTCCTGGCCAGCTGACGGACCTGAGACACGAGTGTGTCAGGGCTGGAACACGGGTACTTGGCTGGAATGCTTGTGATGAAGTCAGCATTACGAGTGGATGACATGTTCATGCTCAGGGGCTGTTTCCTATTTTTATAGACCCGTGGGTAAAAGCTGTAACGATCAGGTGCATGAGGTGAGAGCTACTGGGAACTGAGCACAGCAGCAAGGGTTTTCCGTAACTTTCTGCTACTGAGTGCGTGGAGTTCTACAGTACGTAGGGCATGATTCAGAATAAAGAATCACAACGTTGACCATGCAGTATGTCCTAAACATTCCTAACACGGCATGCTCCTTTGTGAAGTGGTGTGCTGCCTGATAGCAGAGTAATAACTTTGACCTGAATGATTTTGCTGATGGTATTCTTCTCCTCAAGCAACAATCACAGGATTCAGTAATGCCACACAAAGGAAGATACCCGATACGCCTTCAGACAGTCTAAAAACATCCTTCTCATCCTTTTCGCCTATTCTGAAAGGGGAAAGATGTTTAGCAAAATACGTGACACAAGTCTTTAGGTAATCTGAACATCCTTTGTCTTTGTCCTCTTGCCTACAGTACCTCTTCTGGGTATAAATATTACCTTTTAAAAATTCAGAGGGAGTGGCCACTGCATAATATGCAGAGTTTTAAACATTTTAATTGGACAGGTAAGAGACCTATGTACTGTGTCTGGTACAGGTGTACCGTGTCTAGTCTGGTTATTTTCCTTATTAATAAAGTAGAACATCCATTTGCTTCGGATAAAAATGTACTTCTGGAGTTTGTAACCACATATAAAACCTCAAATGACTTACAGTGTTGAAGAGAGGGTGATTTTAACTCATTTGAGCGTTTATTTTAAGGATATTCACAATTTCCAGATAACCTCTCAGACAGCCTGAAACCTTCTGAAAACAGAATTATTTTACAACAGATAAGCAAATAACTGCACAGAAGAAGGCAACAGAACAGACAGAGGTTGCGTTATGGCTAAGAGTATCTGCTCTCCTCTGTCTCGAAGAAGGTTGGAAGCTATAGGAGGAGGGAAAACCGAAAAGTGTATTGGCTGCATATAATATGAGCCAAGCAAATGTGCAGCTAAATACTTCCCAACGATGGAGAAGCAATAAATACTTACACTGAACGCTTCCCAGCCTTTGTAACTGCTGTCGCGTGTCAGACCTGGCTTGAGAACTTTCAATATGAGGTTAGAATAAAATAGTACAAATGAGAAGAATGCCAATTTTCTGTTGCTATGAAGGTATGAAAAGGAATGTCTCCCCACCTGTTGTTTTAACTGATGTACTAATCTGTCCTTCTCTCGCTTAAGAGCCATTACTTCCTCCTGAGTCTTCTTTTTCTTTGAAGCAGACAGTTCAAGCAAGGCAATGTTTGCATCTTTTTCACTAATTGCAGCAAGCAAAGCTTCCTGTCTGATAAAAGAAAAGAAAATAAAAATTGTTATATCCTCATTAAAACAGAGCATATACTGCTATATCAGATGTTCCTTTTAACTAACTACCTTCTGAAGACTCTTCAAACGGCAAACATGGTCAAGTCTAATCAAATAATGAAATAAACTGATTAGCTAAAAAAGTTATCTTTATAGATTTTTCATTATTTAACTACTGCATAAAACATCTCAGTCTATTTTACAATCTTTTATCTCAGTCTAACAATATTTCTGTGAAATACCTTGCTTTTAAAAATCTTCAGTCTTTATTTTTTCAAATTCACTTTCCCAAATTCTAGAATACCTCACATAGATGTGTTACAAATTATCCAAGTCATACAGATAGAGCAATAAAAAGCAAAGATATACAGATAAAACATATTTTTGTACTGTCCTGTTAATTTAGTACCCCAGAGACCTCATTACAGAAATCTCTGGACATCTTCCTCACCTTTCCTTAAACCTTTTCCTGTGGATTTATTATTATTCATTGTGTCACCACAAAACTGTAATTCTAGAAGTAAAACGTAACATATAGAAAAGAAGCTCCTGGGTCTAATTGTTCATGAGGGATCTTTTGCTTTGGAATCTTGACCCCACAATCTCCATAAAGCAAACAGAACCCTAGAGCACTCAGAAACGTATAGAATTACATAGAAGCTAGCAGGGCACATCGTAAATAGTTTGTGAGGACGTATGACAAACACAACTTTTACAACATGCAGTTGGAAGCACACATCTTGCACTATCTTATTATTTCTCATACTCTGAAACGCTCACATTGGCAAGGCAGATTATGATCGGTACCTTATTTTCCTAAAGAAAAGAAATATATTAATCCTCTGCAATGCATTTAACGACAGACTATGACTTATCAGCCAAGAAAAGGCATATAAGACTTCATAGCTTTTAGAACAGAATATGTTATGGCCTATGCCTTTTTCCAGAACTACATAAGATCAATCATTAAAAAATAAACATGGATAAATGAGACATAAATTGAACTTAGGCTCCAACTGCTAATAAATGTAAGAACACGGCTCATGAACTTCATACACTCAAGGTGAGCTAGAAGCTTGGAATTCTCATAGTCCTTTGCCTGCCAGCAAAAATGTCAAGAAAACTATTTCACTTTTATTTCAAAGTTCCTAATGTATTAATGTAAATATTTATAGGACAATATTTCTGATGGAGTCAAAGAAAAACAATCCATTTATTTCACTCTCAAAGTTATGAGACGTGGATCAATTTTAGATAAACAGTTGCATTTTATTCATACACTTAAATAGTCTCATTTATTATTCTGTCGTCTTCATTCTAATCACAGTTAAAAGATGTTTAAAGAGGATGCCATAAGTCTCTTACAGTCTTAATTTAAATGAAAGCCATTAATTATTCTAAATAATAGGTATTAAAGGAAAAAAAATATTAGGGTCACATAGCCATAATGCTAATTTGAAATGACATAGGTATATTGTTTGCTATAAACCTCATAATAATGCATAAAACTTACTGCATGGTAATTTGTAAAAGACTGTCAGTGTTTTCATGTGTTGTGCTCAAATACAATATCAATTCCATAACATTTTCATTAAAATCTTAAGCTTTTAATGCCCTGAAATAGAAGATTTGCTTCTGAATTCAACAATTCCTCTCATGCTGCAGAGAGTAGAGAATTTATCCTCCATATAAAATCTCAATATGCCCTCTTTTGAACATCTGGCTCAAACAGAAATAAAAATGTAACTATTTCAGCTTTTTCTCCACAGTACCTTTCACATACACGTCTGTAGTCTTCTGGCTTAGAAATGTTTCCTAACCCTAGAAGATGGTTTTCTTTCAGGGGTGGTAACATAAGCTTTTGGACAGAAAGTCTCAGCCACAGGTATTCTGTGACTTTAAAGCCAAAGGAACAGGATATTGCATTATTATATAAACTAACTACTCTTCTTCTAAATTAAATATTAGTTCCTCTACAGTTATCTGAGAGCAGACTGTATTAAAATTACAAAGAAAGGTTAGCCAAAAGTTTTGACAATGTTCCAGTGGTTTGCATCAAGGAACATTTTCCACTTTGTAACTCACATCGAGCAGCAATTTTGTCGCTATTTTGAACATGACTGAAAAAAAAAGGATCTACAAAGTTCCTCTGGTTTTCAGGACAAAGATTTGCCCTGTCTGCAATTAACACCTGTGACTGAATCCCAATCTTTAATTCATGGTATTTGTGTAAAGTAGGTACCTCTGGTAAACAGCAGAATAAATATACATATACCATAATTATTAATCTACTTTATCTTTAGACTGATATCTGAAGAAAACATTGACATAACCATCACAAACTCAACACACTCAGAATGAAAATAGGTAAAGAAATCTACATCTCAGAAATTTCAAGGCCTTAAAATATACTTAGATTAATTGTTCAATTGTGTAAGTTAATTCCATCCCAGCCAGGCCCAATACATCTGCTCATCTAATAGCAAATCTCATGGTAAATACTTGCCATCTATGAGGTTTCTAATAATATATAATGTTATTTAATTATGCAAAGCACATGTCACAGCTGAGAAATGCCTCAAATAATAAAAGTTTTAAATTTACTTGAACACTATATGAAGCTATACTGAAATTTTACTTCTCCAAAGTTTAGATTATTTCACTGCCTCAAAATTATCAGTGAAAACACAAACGTGAGGAAAGAGTCAGAAGTACTGAATTATTTGGTATTATTTCAACACCTGATAAGGGGATTCACTCAAACCTTTTGTATTGCCAGCCAAAATGATCACACACTCTTGCGGTCATAAATGTTCAGCTGTGCAAGACTCTCTAGCCCCACTTTAAAGGCAGCAGATGAGGTAAAATCTTCCATGGAAGAAGAGAGTCAGTCAACATGTTTTGAAAAATCTGCACTCTGGATTCGGCAGCCCCCAAATCCCGAGATTTTGCAAAGCCCAGCGTGTTTTTTCTCAGCTGATGCTGTTGAGGGATTATGAAAGCCAACCAGAAGCTAAAAGAATGGTTTAGAAAGGGAAAACTAACAAAATCTTTTCTCTCTATTGTCTTGTGGTAATTCCATTCAGTACGTCACTTCTCCTGTGTTGGGAAAATACTTGGGAAAATGTCACCAAAACTTAATTTCTGGAAATAACGGTTCATCGTCACATGAAACAGCTGCTGTCATATGACTCCATAAGTGCTCCACTGGGAGCGCCTAAGATTTGAATCAAACCCCCAGCGCATATGCAAGTTTGAATTGGCCCCCCAAGATTATAGACAATATATTTTTTAATTCTTATCTTTATAGTAAACATAAGCAGAGCTGGGAAGCCTTAAACATACGAACGTTGAGAGATGACTGCACAGGAATACAAGGATTTCTACCGAAGTCCTTTCACAGCAATGTGGAATGATGACTGTATCCACACAGACGGGCATCTGAATGCAAACTCACACTGCCGGCGCTCTCGTGAGCTCTTGTGCTCAAATGTGATGCTTCAGTTCAGAAGCTGTAAAGCCTCATTTATCTGAGAGACGTGGTGTTTTAGCTTGGGCACAGTGCCACCACAGCATGCTGATGGCTTCCAGACCGGAGCTGGCTTACCTACAGTCTGCTGAGAGTGTGGGCAGAGCCAGCCTGCCTCTGGCTGCACAGACACTTCTCGAGAACGTCCTTTATCCTGTGTCTATTATCATGGATAATCTGAACAGTCATAACCTCAAATATATAACCCGGTGGCACTGAACCCAACATCCAGGTTAACAAGAGCCCAACAGAAAAGGTTTGTACATTCTACCAAATTATACACGTTGATCGCTTATATCCTTATTAATTAACTACTTCAATACAGAGGGAAGACAGAGAGACCTAGCAGTTTTTATTATTATTATTTTTCAGGGTAGGAAATAAAGATGCAGGTTGTGACAGAGCATCTAAAGAAACCTAAGATGCTGCCTTTACTTCTGCATGGCCTAGCACACGACCAGAGTTACAGTTCCTCCACTGAAGCCCTGGGAGACAGAGGTTGCAAAATACCTTGCCTATACTCGCGAGGCATTATAAGTGAGAATTCCAAGTATTTATGAAGCGGTCTGTGGGGCTAGAGACCCAGAGCTCTACATTATCATATCTCATTTATTACATATCCCACATTGGTTTACCCAAGTCTGTGAAAATTCCTGTGCTACCCTGTCAACATACTTCAAGTTTCCCATGGAAGAATCAAATCTGATGAACAGAAGCGATTTATTTTAGCTACCCACTGACCCTGCTAAAAAAATGAATATCACCATTTTTGCAGGAAACATTTGAAAAGAGATTACCTGACCACCAGGAACAAAGCTAAGATGCCAGGAAAATAGCTGACAATAACGACTTTCTCACTTAGAAACACAAAGTAAGCTTCATTCAAAAAAAGTAAACAGGTGGCAAGGTCTTCGTCTAAATCTCTCAGGCAAGTAAAACACTTCTGCTTTGTTGCTGGAATCTGAAACTCATTGTGCATTTCTGCGCAAGAATTTTTGAAAATCAAGACCTGAACTGACACCAAGAACAACATTCAGTCTGATATACTCTCCAGCTAACATGTTTAAGAGTGTAAGCATAATTTATAATTCCTAATTATCTGCTGTGTCATGGAAAAAAAAAAAAAGACTATCCAAATACAGCTCTATAGAGATGTTATCACTATTTGCAGCCAAAATGTCTCCTTATTGTTTAATAAATGATGTTAATAAAATACATTTTAAAATAATTTATTAGAGCACTGAATTAAATGGCATTCTTTAACAGTAATATTTATAAAGCCTAATCCTTTTTGCTATTCGTAGATTTTCCTCTCTTTTTTTGGCAAACTAATCTGTTATACAAACAGCAGAGTAATACTTTTAACACCAAGAAAAATCAGTTCAACTGTACATGGTAAAATTAGTTAAACTCTCAGATTAATAAAATAGATGTTAAATCTGACACCATTCGCTCCACTGCGGTAATTCTTTACCTTTTCCTTTAACATACATAAAATAATTCCTAAGATTCCCAATCTATACATCCTCCACTATAATATGGAGATGGAGAACTCTTCCCTGGAAAAGCAAAACTCAATAAATGAAACTTGTAAAGCCTGACTGCATTCTACTCCACAGCGACCTCCTCACTCAAGCTGGTCTCCTTAATAAAAAGACAGTGAATATAACAGTCGTGATGAGCACACTTGCAGCTGTGAGATCAGAGCTTAAGGTACTAATAATTCCAAGCACCAAGAAATTTGCACAAATCTCTTAATATACTTAATGTCACTTCATACTAACATCCGAAAAAAAAGACAAAAGAAACAGTCCCTTCCTAACGGCCATGAATTCATTTATTTACGC
Source organism: Coracias cyanogaster (assembly GCA_033124195.1). NCBI lineage: Eukaryota > Metazoa > Chordata > Aves > Coraciiformes > Coraciidae > Coracias > Coracias cyanogaster. The sequence continues at coordinate 62,458 of JAVSBS010015757.1, read as the reverse complement.
AAGTGGTACTCCACCCAAAACTATTCAGGATTCCAACCTGTTCAGTATTTTCATTAACTACATGGAGGATGGGCTAGAAAATTACGTTTCAGTGAGACTTGAGACTGAGAGGATCTTAAAGTGCCGTAAAGACAGGAATAAAAATGTCTTGACAAACCAAAGACTGCGTCTAGAAAACAAGGGAGGAACTCAATGTTAATGATCTGTTGTGAACAAGGCAAAGAGCATACTGTGAAGTACAAAAAGAAATAGAAGCTATTCTTTTCATCTACCTGAATTCAGGAAGATCGTAACTGAAATACTGAATCCAATTTGGATATGATGTGCCATGAAAAATGTGAAGGTTATTCAGGGGAGAGTAACAAAAGCAGTCAGAGAAGTGACTGACAAGAAAACATTGGAAAAAACCTACAAGAAGTAGTCAATGAGTAGCAACATGATAATGAGAACATAAAATGCTATGTCAGATTGAAAAAAACATTTCTTTCCATATCCATGGCACAGCACAAGAAGCAATGTTTTTTCCTCCTAATCTAGCTGAAGTCTAATGATAAGTATGAATAGCAATGGAGTACTGGAAGAAATTGCTGGGGAAAGATGGTTACTGCTAGTGGAAGTCTTTTTGAACAATTTAGGCAAACATCTGTTAGAAATGACCTGGGTATAGTTGATCACGCCCCAAGACATGACCTTACCAGCAACCCAATTATCCAGTGATTCGTTGTTTTAAAGTTGATTTACTCTGTGTTTCATTTAAGACAGCAGTTCTTAGAGGCAACATCATCTTTTATCTGCTTCCATCCTAGCCTTCCTATGACTGGAATAAAAGACCAATTACCTTTACATTTCTACATCTATAATAAGAAAAAAACAATGCAATTTTCTGTGAAAATTTCCACAACAGCAATTACAGGTAAGAATGACTTTATATTGCATAGGCCATTCCTCAGCGATAGTGAAATATGGAGATCCTTTCCTTAGAGGATCTACCAACTATTAATCTGCTAATAGACATGTTTTTTAGACAAAGAAAAAGTATAAAATCCTATAAATCTTTCATAAAAGTCACTGGAAGTACTGTTAGAGAAGAATTCAAATTAAAGAAAAAAACCATACACAGGATTACAGAAAGCAGATGATGCCAAAGCAACTCAATTATAAATGTAGCCTAACACCTGAAAAATGCAATCTTACAGATCTCTAATACAGATATAGAATATGCATTTGTAAAAGTGTCTGTCTTGGAGTGAAAAAAATTACTTAATATGAAAAGGAAGCCTTAGCATACTAGAAGGGAAGATAAGATAATGCAAGAAGAAATAAATCCATGAAAGACTCTGTTGAATGCCAAACTGAAAAAGTATATTGTATACAGTATTTTATCAAACTGCAGCCTAAACAAATGTCAAATGGAATAATTTGTTTAACAAATATGGGCAACAACCGAGAAAAAAAAGGTTGCTCACTAGCATATTTAGTGAAGATTAACTATGGATAAAAAAATGTACTAAGAACAGATTTAATAACCCTAAACTGTCATTCAGCTTGTAGGAGGTATTCAAGATACATCTAATAAAACACAAAAAATGGCTCTAACCACCCACAAAAAAAATCTCAGTAGTATAAAATACTGAAGGATGACCACTAAGATAAATGCTTTCTTTTGAGAGCTGCCTTGCAGTTAACCTTCTTAAAGAGTCTCCCAGAAAGCTCTAATCATAATACATTGCATCGCCACTTATCACAGTCAATTTAGAAGTGAACTCTGTAAACACTCCTGCTTTACTCCCCACCTCTGTTAGTCTAAGAATAATTTCCTGAGCTTTAATATAAGAACTCATGACAACTTTTTGGGAGGTGGGTGAGTTCTTAGAAACAGTCCCATTGTAATCTAACAGAATTCCAAGATTAAGATTTATAGAAAGAAGATCTTCTAACAAGAACTTTCACTGCCTTAAGTTTTTCTCCACAAAAACAGAAATGCAATTTTTAAAGTCACCATCAAAGTTAAGTCAAAAATGTTTGAACTAATGATATACAGTAGAGTGCTCAGCCAGCTTCTTACGTGCTAATCATACTGGAGGAGAAAAAAAAACAGCTCAATCAACTTTTTCCCTTTAATTACTGTTTTCTTTCCCTCGTGACCCCCAGTATTCAACCTTAAGTTCAGTAGGAGGTGACTAGAGATAGACAGTGTTGAGAGATGCTGTTTGAAACAGCTTCCCTCTGTCACCCCTAAAGCAAATAAATGGTTTGTTAAAACATGCTGTTAATCCATTATGGATGTGCATGCATCTTAGAAAATAAACTTCAGAACATTATCGGCATTTTAATGCTTTTTCTTTAAAAACACGACACACTGATCACAAGCACAAAAATTAAAATCTCTATCTTCAGCAACAGAGCTGTAAGTCTAAGCTAGCTGTGTGACAGACATGTAAATTCGGTCACTATTTTAGATGATTATCTTAAAATTGTATGTCTAAAACTGACAGAAAATTTGTCTCTCCAATTACTGGACGAAATATGCTTTACAGAAGCATATTTATAGCTTACTACTTTTAAATTAACAATTATTTAGCACTGTTTTCAAAGAAAATTCCTTTAAAAATACTTTCAGAAGAATGAACAGCATGAAATCGCACTTCAGGTTGGCCTGCTGCCCTTATTCAAGCACAGAGAGCTCCGGACTCTCCCCAGCCCAAACACACCATGAAAAAAAGAGAGGACTGTTCCAGTAACGATGGGACAGAAAGATGGCAGGCCCTGCTCTTACACACCCCAGTCCAACCCACCAAACAGTTCTCCTATAATCTGAGTATCAAGCCTTGAATTTCCATCTCATCAAACCTGCTGGGAGCAGGTATGAGGAAGAAATAGCAAAGCTTACACTGTGTGAGACAATCAACAAATAGTCTATATATTACACCTGTATTAGATGTATATTTTCCTTAGGCTATAATTAAGGAGAAACAAGAAGCAGCAGCTGTCCCTGATGTGGGATTTCAGAATAAGTGGAAAGAAAGAAAAAGGAGGACCTGTTTTCTGAGTAATCACACAGGAGTTTCTCGAAAAAGCAGCTTCCTTTTCCATTTGGCCTTTTCCTCCAGTTTACCTCCGTAGAGCTACAGTTCAGTGCCTCTTCCCTACGCTTCCTGATTCCCACAACCACATCTCTCCTTACACACCCCAGTACAGTGACTGTATTGTCTTGAGATTGGCAATTTTCAATTATTTCTTTTTTTCCTCCTTAACAGCAATTTGGAATGTGCATATAGGCCTTTCGTTAAGCAGACAAAATGGATCCAGTATAAAGGTACAAGTTCAGAGAAAAATTTTAAAAGGCAAGAGAAGGAACTTCATGGCCATCTTTTGGGGCTAATTTTTAAGTAAGAAGTACGCACTTGACTGTGCTTTGAATTCCCTGAACTTTTTCAAGCCCTGTAACATGGCGCTTCTGATGTCTCGATGATTTGTGTTAGAAATGACAGATAAGTAAAACAGACTCCCTCCGAAAAGACATATTCATCTGTGAAAATAATTACATCAGTTTCATAGATCATGCTTCAATAACCGCTGCGTTATTTCATTCAAATGGGCAGCGCAGCTCACACACGAGCAGCTATAACAAGCCTCAGACTGTGTGAGAAATGCAAAGGGAAAAAAAGAATTCACAGTGCTGCAAAACACAGCTGAAGAAGTTAGATGATGACAATTTCTGAGTTTTGCTTTTTATAAAAATTCATTCCTATTGTTGATGTGGCTTTGTATGATTGCCCATAGGAATTTAACCAACGCTTGGTTAAAATACCTCTGCCTGTTTTACGCCACACCACAACGTGGTGCAGAACTGGGGGCTGCTGAGAACAAGAACGACAGCATCTGGACGCGTGGGATTGTGTTACAGGAGAACGTATCAAGGCACAGGGTCCACCTAAGTTAAACAGGAAAACAAAACTACAGGTAATCTGTCATTGTCAGCCTCCTTCTCCTTCAACACCACTGTTTGTGTTTATAGAAGACAAAGATAAAAGTACTTTGCAGTACGGTTGGTTTGATCTCTAGAATATAGTTCTTAGTAACATTTCTGAACAGCCAAATAAATGTTTATGCTTGGAAAAAAGTTACTATTAAAAGTTATTAATTTGCAGAGAATTCAAAATATTTGAGTTAAAGACATATAAAACGGAGATGCAGAAACAGAACATTAAAAAGACAAACTTTTGTTAATTGTATTCTGTCCTTAATTTTGAATTGACAACATATTCCATTTGTTACAAATTAGATGGTTAGGCCAAAGCGTGAGTGGGGCTTTCTTTCAACTTTTAATAAAAGCTGATCAACAAAATGATCCTTTTGGCAAACAGATAACACAAAAAGATACTAAAAACTATTTCCTTCCTTTCCTTTGGAAATTCGTGAAAAAGACTGGTTTCATTTTGAAAGCAGTAACTTAAGGTCCTCCTCCGATTTGCATAAAGTTACAAGTGGCTGCCCTTTGAATAACATATAACAAAACTCATAAAATCCAATGTAGATCCCATTGAACTTTAAACTCTATCACAGAGCGAATAATTAGCTCCATTTTGAAACAACATTTAGAAATCAATATAAATATGTATTGGTATTCATGCTTAGAGCTTTACAGTACATTTGAAGGTAATTTCAAGAAAGAAAATTGCCTGATTGCATAGGATGAACAAAATGCACTCTCTTGGTAGTGCGTAATTAATATCTGATAACTGATCTGAGGGCACAACTTAAATGTTCACTTACCAAAGAGGGTGTCAGACAGAGACTATGTAACCCAGTGTCATTATTTCCACCAGCCACAAATATATGTCAGACTACAATTCTGTATGGTGGCCTTAAACTAAGAAACTCCCGCAAATTTTGAACACAACTCCCCTCAATAGACCGACCGTTTTAATATTTTAATTATTGCAATTAATGCAAATCCATGAAGTCAGAAACATCATTACTGTTACTGACATGATTACATCCATTACTTATCACTACACAATGAGTATGTGTTAAAATTGCTACATAGCTTAATTTGATAGATTCAGTAAATTCTACAAATTATTACAACTCAGCATTTTTTAGAGCTACAATGTTTTTGTTAAATTTGTGCGGTTGATAAAGTATTGCTAGGTACAGAATAAACTTACACATACTGCTCTAGACATACAGTTTCCGAGCATTTCATTATATTGGGAACCATTGGACATATATATATTTATGATCAGGTCACAGAAAAGAAACTGTTAACAGCACTAATTATTGGCGTTAGCATAAAAATATAAGTACTTAGGCATCTGAGTAAAGAAAATAATTAAGATATTTATTCTCAAGCTAACAGGCCACCATTTCTTTGGGTGTGGAATGTCCACAGACCTAAATGTCTAAAGGCATTTTGTCAGAGAACATTTATTCCAAATCTGCCTTCATCATTTTACCTCAGTGAAAACAACACCATCTTTAATAAAATACTGCACACCCAAAATAGAGCATATGAAAATAATAACCATAAAATGGGAAAGGATCAGTAAAGACAATGAAAGCCTAGAGCGGGCATAAGACATTTTATAAGGATGGAGAGAGGGAATTAGACAACACCACACAAATATTTCTCTAATTAGTATCTTAAAGGATTGAGAATAAAAGGGATCGGATACCACATAAAGTTATTTAATTATATGACTTCCCTGCTAATGGAACTGTTCACAAAGCATTGCCAGGAGCATGAAGGCCATCATATGATTCAGCTTTGCATAAAGAAGCCCGCTCATTGATCTCCTCTGGTGGGTTAACTGTTTAAAAATTCGTTTCAGACTAAGGAATAGTTTTTAAAAAAAAAAAAAAAAAAAATCGCATATGTACAGTCATAGAGCTCTAAGATAATACACATTGACTCACAGTGAAGACAGTTTGCACTGACTTTCTCAAAGCAGACAAAAGAGGCACAAAGTATATCACTGAATTGTATCAGACAGAAGGTTTAGTACCCAGCAAGATGGATGTCGGAATGGCAATAGAGTCTACACAACTGAAATAACAGTAGTTTGATATTTTAAGACAGTTCCACAACAAATTATAGCATGTCTAATGGGAATCTCCTCTTACTCCTGAGGAGATTTCAGTTAGGCACAAGAGGAATTTTTCCACAAGGACAATCAGCCATTGGAATAATCTCCCCTGGGAAGTGGTGGAATCCCTAATATTGGGCATGTCTAAAATTCAGCTGGACAGGGTGCTGGGCTAGATTGTACTTTCCCCAGGAAAGGTTGGACCAGGTGATCCTTGAGGTCCGTTCCAACTTGGTATTTTATGATTCTGTGATTCTGTTTAGTCTTAATAAATAATTAACTTCTTTCACACCATACTAGACTAACAGGACTTCCACATGAAGTTTTCTATTGCTTTGAATCCTATTTCTGACAGTCCTTAGGAAAATTTCTAAACCTGAAGGACTTTTACTGAGGGAAAAGTAGGAGTCTTCTTTTGAGCCATGATTTAGTTAGTTCAAATTTTACTTAAAAATGGATAGTGAAATGACTTAATCCATCGAATTACTACACTGATTACTGAAAAGTTGTTTGATGATGTTTTAAAAATTATTAGAATCAGTGAATTAGAAATAAAAAGCTATAATAGCACTTACTATTAGTTGGGGAGGTGAACCAAACTCCTTCTCCCTTGTTAATGTTTTAACTATCAGCTCTTTCCATAGTTAGATCATAGAATCATAGAATATCCTGAGTTGGAAGGGACCCAGGAGGATCATCAAGTCCAAGTCCTGACTCCACACAGGGCAGCCTAAAAGTGAAACCATATCACTCCCTTCTGTAGATACCAGCTAGGTGTATGCCAGAAGGTATCCGTTCTAGTTTGGTATTCTCAACTATATGTTAAAAATAACTAACTGAGGTGAATCTTTTGGAAAGAGAGGGTATTAAGACCTTTCCTGAAGAAGTTACCAAGTCTGCAAGGTGGGACACAGCAAGATGTCACAGCAGGAAGCTGTGGGCCAGCAGCTTGCACAGACACCCACATTACAAGCAAGGGTGGCAGGGGACAGACAGTACTTCTGAGGAACCTGTGAGAATGGGACAGATTTTGCTGCCATTCAAAAGTCACTTAGCTGGAAAAGGGGCACGTCTGCAAGGGGGGAGTTATATATAGATCTTTTAATTACTGATGAGACCATTCCTAGCCTTTTGCTCTTCTTTGAGGAATGCTTAGGGGCAAAATCAAATAGATCCATGTCAAAACTATGAGCGAGCTGCAGCCCTGTCACAAGAGATTAGACTTTCAGACACAATGTGTGTAGTCATTCAGTCATGTCTCCATCGACCATGGGATCTGAGACCCATCCAGATGGCACACAGCTGAGTTTACTCATCAGTTAGACATCTAGTTTGGCAAAGAATGCGCTGTTGTAATCTTCAAAGTGGCAGTGGAGAAAGGGGACTGTATATAGTGGTCTTGTATATATTTTCAATTCTTTTCTTCCTAATGAAGAATGCAGCATTTTTTCTCCTCACTCTTTCTGCTTTTATCTTATGGAAAACTAAAGGAATTATCAATGTTACCCTCCCGCCTCACTGTTTCTGCAAGATTTGCAAGGCCTGAGAGTTCCTGTCCTCACTGCATTTTATTTATTGGGAGGATACAAATGACTCTTCTGTTAGAAACAAAGTACACTGAAGCCAGCGTGCAAAGTCTAATTTTAGAAAACATAGAGAAGTAATCCAAAAAGCCATCGATAATAAAAAGTCAAAATACTTTCAAAAATGCAACTTCAAACTACTATCCCAGATATTGTTTTGCAAACTTTTAATACTGTATCTTAGAAAATTATACAGACCTGTTGCAGAACACTGGGTAAAGTGACATTTATGGTCCTAGTAAAATTTAAGAACTCTTTAAGGAGTCAAGAAAAACTACAGAAGGCTTAGCATTTGGTAGCCAAGCTACTTAAAACTGTATACTACAAAAGTAGCATACAAGCAGAGGCCTCTGCATGTCCATAGTTGATTTACTTGGTTTTTTTTAAACTATGTACAAAATTGTACACTTACTATAACCTTGGATGAGCTCTAAAATCCAAGAGAAGAGAAAAATCAGATGTTTCTAAGCAGGATTTTGAACATTATCTGAATCAACAGCACATCTGGAAAGAATCGTGACAGAAAGAGCCTAACAAGTAGTTGCTATAGAAAATGTTCTCTTAAATCGCTATCTGGGTGGCCTCGTGAGTCATGCAAATAATAGCGTTTTTAAGATGCTCATTTTAAGATGAGCTGTCACTAGGAGGAGGAATGCTAATAGAAGTGCCATTGCTATGAGAAATGAAACAACAGCTGTGAATTTCTGCAATAAGCGCAGATTCTGTACAGGTGGTAGGAAATCACAGCAGCTCAGAGAAGCTAGAACCAACCAAATTAAAGCCTAGATACAAAAGCAGGTGTAGGATTTTTTTTCCTGTTGTGCAAAAACGAACTAGTTAATTAGTACAACTCAACTCTGCAGGTAGTTATGCTGTTGAGTGGATTTCAAAACAAGAGAAAATGCACACTCAAAGCACAAAAAAAGATTAATTTCTAGAATACTGCAAAAGCACATGGGAATGGTAGCTGGCCAGAGCAGTATTTCCACAAAGATGCTGAAACAGAAAACATAACATTATCCTTTCTGGAATAGAAGATTAAACAAAATTAAAAACTCAAGTCAGTACCAGGTGTTAAGAAAATTTATCTATGTCTGCCTTACTTTTTCCAAAAAGAGAAACATATATAGACTATTCCTGTATTCACTTCATCTTAACAATAGAAACCAACTTTTAAAAGTAGGAAACACTATGAGAAAATCTAATAAATACAATATCTAAAACATTCAAAACTACATTCAAGTATTAAAAACCTGGCAAAAAAATTTAATTTATTTGGCTGTTCTGCTTGTTTTTAAACTCTTCTACATGAACATGCTCATGATTCCATAGCCTTGGGTTTCTCCTTAAGGCAGAGAGCCCTATTACTGAAGTACAAAGGAACAAAGTATCCTCCCCAAATTACTTCCATGCTTCTGAACATTAGTGGAAGTCACTTTGTAAGGAACAATTACTAACAGCTACAATTGCTTGGGAGGAACAGAGTGCACGTGATGTTCATCAAAGCTGAAATACTCAGTTCGCATTTACAGCAAGCAGACCAGCTTGAAGCAAGAGAGCCGAAGAACAAGAAACGTGACATATCTGTGCTAAGTGAAAGGTAAAGCAGGGTACTGCACGGGAGCATCATTTCGCATATCTTGACAAAGCCTCCAAACCAGAGAAATTTTTATGTTTTCTAAGAAGTCACTGTCTCAGCCACTCAAATAATAGAGAAAATTAGTTGTTCTATTCTGCTATCAGTACAGCGTATAAGACATTATAATAAAAGGAGGAAAAGCTCGTAATTATTTCCTCATTTTTTTCAACTAGTAGAGTTACTGTTACTGGTTATAACTAAATCTTGTGCTGTTAGCCAGTAAAGTTTTGTTAGACCTAGAATGCTGAATGGATAGTAATTTTTTAAGTCTTTCCATCTGAACGTATTTTACTACACTAGTCGCCGACGCTTTTGCAGCTGAAAATCTCTGAAGGAGTAAAACCCCATAGAGTGATTCACCTGGACGTTCTTCCCACTCCCAACACTGGGCTGTTGCCACCTGCCTTCCCTCTTGGTGGGCACTGCCACCACGTCCACGTAACCTCAGTACCGACAGTTCTTCTGCCTCCTGCAGTTGTGCCAGCATTGTCCCTGAGCCAGGAAGCTAGCTCGCCTGAAACCTCTGCCTCACACACCCCAGCATCTCCACTTCCAGACAATTGATGGACAAACCGAACAAACCTAAAACCCACCTGGCAGAGTTTATCTGGGCAGTTTATTCTGTGTAGCACCTCATCGTTAGGTTGATGTCGTTATCTGGTAACTAAACATCAGGCAGTCAACCAAATAAATCAGAGCACCATCAATGTCAACTGAAGACAGTTGCCAAAGTTCAACACCGCACCTAAAAATGACCAATTATCTGAGTTGAGAGGTGGCCAGAACCCCAACTGTGTCCCCGGCTCCTTTCAGGAAACAGCTTAAATTCCTCAAAGGACCCAAGCATATGTTTGTATCGTTGAGAGAGTGCTCATTTTTTCATGTAACAGAATAGATTCTCAACAAGTATGACTTTTTCCAAGTCAGTAAAAAAATGATTACTGACAATGACTACTGCACCTCACTGATGATTTGTTGAAGATGCTGATAACATTTTCTACTTAAAAAGCTGTGACCTTCATTTTCTAAAAATGGATCTCACACTAATCGCCTTAAAATAATTTATTCCAGCAACGAAACCCCAGCTGGAGAGAAGCAGATGTATGTTAGCTACCAAAACAACAAATAGCATTTACCAACATTCACCGCCTCGTAGATCAATTTTTAGTGACCTTCAACATGAACTACTCAAACTCTGTTCTTTAACATACAAATACAAACACACCAAATTAAAAGTGATTTCATACTGTCCACGTGACAAAATGAACCTATAGGTTCTCTTAAAAGCTGTAACTTCTTTAACCTAATGATTACATAAAAATGAAGCTTTTGAAAAACATTCAAAATACCCCACCGATCCTTTTTACACAAACTACAATGTGACAGGTCTGCAAAAGGCCGTGGACCTCTTAGACTGGGTAAATATTGTTTATTCCAATCAGCTTCACTTTCAGGAAACCTTACTTAAAAAAAAATATTTTAAGTAAATCTCATTAGTCATAGACTGTGCCACTACCCAGCACAAAGACACAGCATCCAGGTATTGCATTATTATAGCCCACAATAATGAAGGTAAATCTAACCATAGCTCTCAGGAGTCTGACAAGGTCAACATCTCTTAATTGAGCAGAATGACCATAATAATACACGAAACAAGAGAGCTTGCTGGCAGGCTTCAGAGAAGCCTCACACACGAGAAACAGAAGTAGTTTGCTCTTTGCTTGATACGTCCCTGCCCCATAGACTTGAGATAACACGCTTCTATATCTTCTCTAGCCCTAACCATAGTAATACAAGAGCTAATCTAGCACAAGCAGAGCTTGAGGTAAGGATAAAGTTCCTGCCAGGAATCCCGAGAAAAATTATCAGAATGTGTCTTTTGAGTGTAATAAAATAGATATTGAGAATTCCGGGACTGGTCTTTTCCTATCCAATACAGACGAGCAACAGTATAGCTAACTAAACCACAGCAACCCTCTAGTGTAAACAAAATCCAGCTGCTAGATTTGGTCCAGGTCTAATTCTGAAAAGGGACTCCAAGGACTCTAGTCCTCATAAGGTCACCATGTGGTATTAATTGGACTAATGTGTCTTTCCAAGCACCTTTTTTTGTCAAAGATTCTTGGTTCCCAATGCTGCATCTAGACTGCACAGCTGGCGCACATTATTCTTCAGCTTCTCCAGATTGGAGGCTTGGTTTTTAAGAGGTCACAGGATCAGAGGGCACAGCAGCTCTCTTCTATCTTATTTTCTTCCCATGGAAGTTAAGTGTAAAGGTGAGTTGGTGGCATTACACACAGATCTCATCCTGCCATAGTTCAGAGATATTCTTGGTTCTCATACTCTCAGCACTGCCCATCAACAAGAGGCTCCCTTTGAGGGGTGCAAAGCTCTACCGTAACAAAAATATTTTGAGATGGCAAAGGAAAAGAGCTCGTGTTCAGTTCATCCTGGTTCTGGCTTTGTCCATCCCTTGGAGATTCTCCATAGAAGGTACACCTCATATGAAACATAACTGAGCAGGCTAGGTGTCCAGCAATGGACACACTCCTACAAAGAAGGCCACGCTCTGGAAATGGTCAGTTTAGATGAAAAATATAGCCATCCTATCAAGGGCATCTGACTGCATAAAGCCTCGGGATTGTGGAGATTTTGGCAATGGAATAGGATAGGTGTCACGGTCGGAGCTTAGGTGTGAATCAGTGCAGTTCTAAGCAAGTCAAGCCGCTGCTTCACATTAGCATCACCACGGGCATCATCTTCTTCTAGAGCCCTTTCCCATTTTCTTTTGTGTGGTGGAATGACATGGCCCTAAGTTATACACTGGAAAAAATAGAATTTCTTTGTTACATTCATCAGGAAAAAGTGAACTCCATGGTTAAAGGACAAAATCACTGTACCAGCTGCTAATACCATCTGTTTATAATGGAATTTTTATTACATATATAACAAAGTGATATTTCCAGTCTAATGCACAGTACTTTTACTTTCTAAATACTAATATTTCTATTGTACTCTCACTAGCAAATGTTTACAGACCATATCTCAATCAACAAAGACAACATGTTAAGAGATTATAAAGAATATCTCAAACATGGCTTCCATTCTCTCAGTGGAGAGCTGGACAAACTTTTTGTACATGGTGTTTTTCAGTTTTATTTCTTCTTACCTTTTAAAACATGTAGAACCTGTGGGAAATTAAGTCAGAATATTTATAGGCATTCACAAACATACAAACAACACATCAGGAACCACAAAATAAAAGGAGTAGGAAGGAGATGATGACAATCATATTGAAAATCTTAATTACATCCCAAACCAAGGACTTCTGTATGCTGCAAATTTCCAGCTCTTTACTAACTAGAAATGATGAGACTCACAACTGAAGCAGTGAAAACATTATTGCTTCTGTAAACTCCAAGCTCAAGTATAAAGTAGATATGTAATCTTCAACTCCCTAAACGCTCCAATTTGGCCACTAAAGATGCTGTTTTACATTTCCAAACATTTTCCCCTGTCACTACTTTTTATACTTCAGTTCTCAGGTTGTAAGTATTTGTTACTTGCAAAGCAACTCCTTTTGAACACAGAATCATGGGAGGCATTTGTTACTAACTGCTAATGCAGCCTGCCAAACAAAAACTCCCTGCTGGTGACATGACCACCTAGTGACCTCTAAAAATGTTTTAACAATGTGAAAAATATCTCCCTCTTGTAGGAAACAGCAATTTTTTAAATTAAATGTACATTGAATGTTCGCTTACATACAGATAAATGGTATTCAGAGTCACCTTCTCTGTTTCCAATTTCAATCTTTTGAAACCCAGCCCAAACCTAAATAAATAAACGTTGATACTAAGAGGAAACTAAGAGCTCAAGAGCCTTGTGATTTCACAAACAGCTTTTTTCCATTTTCTAAAATCTAAACTTCGAGCCAGACATAGAACAGGTAATGAAAAGAAACAAGTTTGGCAGCCCCTATGTGGGTCTAAGCTGAAAATATGGCAGGCAAAAATAAGTGGCTATAATGTGGCAGATTTAAAGTCTTTAAAAGTTTGCAGCTTGCTAGACTGATGGTTTTTTTTCTAGCATGTAAAATTTGCAAGTTGAAACACCATAACTGTGTTGAAAAGTGACTGTTACATAATGCCACCATAATCAAGCTTTTAAACATCATTTTAAAATTATCTACCTAACCAGCTCAGCCAGACCCACTACAGCATCACAAAGAAAAAAACAAATCAGTCTATCTACTTCTATGATAATGAATATCTAATGCTTAAATATTATGTTTCCTTCATACTGCATAATTTTTTTTCCAGTTACCAGGACATTGACAGCTTTCTTTTAAATACTTTTTAGGTAATTACACCTCTTTTTTTTTTTGCTTATTTGAAAGACTGGATTAAAATTAATACTGCCTGATAACCTTTTTTAAAAAATGTAACAGTTTCTGGTGTATCAATCTGTAATTACTTCAGATCATTCATCAAGAACAAATTCGCCATCAACATGTTATGAATTTTTACTACAAATAATAAACTAGCTAAGTCTTGAATCCCTTTCCTACACAGAACTATCTGGCCTCTGTTACAGTGGTGTATCAGGTTAAAGTAGATTTAGCAGGCTAATGCCACAAGATTGACAGAAATCCTGGCTCCTTCCATGCTCTTGACACAACTGAACATGACTTCAAGCATGCCGGGTAAGTTAAAGCACTTCAGTCCTATTAGAAGAAAACATTACTACCTTTTCCCATATTTACGCTTCAAATGAAAAGTCATAAGAGCTGAGCTATTAGAGCTGAATCCCTGAAATACTGACACCACAAATAATCCAAAGGAACTACGCAGAGATTCTGAACACACTGAGTAAAGTCCTTGCTACATCCACACGCTGCATCAACGCTCAAGGTCAGGTATTTGCTAATATGTAAGTATGGCTTTCAAAAGCTTTCTACTGTGCTCATCAGCAGTCAGATTCACTATAAAGCACGGATAATTTTAATGGAGTCAGGAAGAACGTTATTTCAATACTACGATGAGAACAGAACTTTTAATCCAGATAAAATACTATTTCAGCTCCTAACGTCATCAGCAACACATACAGGTTGTATACACAGCTTGCGTATGTAGCTGCTAAGAGCTCTTAGGTGAAGTATTCCTACAAGGAGTTCCAAAAACTTATTCTTCCAAACTGTAGTCACATGTGTCAGCTTATACCTGCTTGATTCTTCTTTTGTTCCAAAGCAAAAAGTGTTATTGATACTTCTATTATTGCAACGACTGCCTAAAAGCATGCGATTCAATTCTCAGTAAGAGAACACAACGTCCTTCCCAAGAATAAGGCTCAAGGTAGTGGATTATTTGTCAACTTTGACCCTGCCCAAATATTCCTGTTATCTAGGCAGCCTTGCACTGGCTCCCACACCTCTCTGGAAGCGATCCTGAGCAAGGTGTTCTCCATTCAGAGGCACTCTCTAGGACAGTGCTGAATATAGACATCTAATAGAGACGGTAAGATAAATACAGCTCATCTCCTTTACAGCGCGTGCAAGAATCACAGAATCATTATGGTTGGAAAGGACCTCCAGGGTCATCAAGTCCAACCTTTCTCCTAGCATCTCTCTAA
>JAVSBS010015757.1:0-32475 GCA_033124195.1 Coracias cyanogaster | reverse complement strand
AGCATCTCTCATATGAAGACAGGCTGAGAGAGTTGGGGCTGTTCAGCCTGGAGAAGAGAAGGCTCTGGGGAGACCTTAGAGTGACCTTCCAGTACCTGAAGGGGCCTACAGGAAGGCAGGGGAAGGTCTATTTAAAAAGGTTTGTAATGACAGGAGAAGGAGTAATGGTTTTAAGATGGGAAAGGATAGATTTAGGCTGGATATTAGGAAAAAGTTCTTTAACATGAGGGTGATAGATTGCTGCCCAGAGAGGTGGTGGAGGCCCCATCCCTGGAGTCATTCAAGGTCAGGCTTGATGGGCTCTGAGCAACCTGACCTAGGTACTTGAGTAGGAAGGCTGGACCTCCAGAAGTCCCTTCCAGCCTCAAACATTCTATGATTCTATGTATCATACAGAATGCTTCTGCACTTGGAGTACACTGTGTATATTATGTAATTTTAAAAAATCATTATAGGAATTGGGAACCAAGTAAAATTCTGCTATAATGTAATTAAAAACCTTTCAAAATTATTACTATTCTCACAGCCAAAATGTTTTCACATTTTATTTTTTTCTTCTATTAAACACTGATGATCTTTGTACTCTGTCTTTATATAGATAGAAGACTTGTTTTGTTCCATATATATGTTTTTAGCATACACGTGAAATGTGAATAGAATAAAATGAATGAATGCATTATTTACAATACTTAGCAAACACTATTTGCGGATTAAAATAAAGTATAACTTGTCCAAGAGGACTTAATCCATTAAAGACATAGGAAACGAGCCTAATTTGTCAGAATGGCAGCCATTAACTTAGCAAGGTTATGCAAATAGAGCAGATGACTGAGAAAGTGCAGGCCATCCCCACTGTGTTAAACATAAATAAACTCTGTATGACAATGGCAGCTAACAAATTTGTTGTGTAGAGACGGCAGGTAAGGAAACACAAACACTTTTATTCCTTAAATAGGAATAAATTCAATGATTCTACAAACATTGTTACTGTTTGTGAAATTATACATCTAATTTTGTTCGAAATAGCAAACACATTTCTTGGACTCTGGGGTTCCCTAGAGGGAGGAAAGCTTCAGAGTCTCTTGAAGCTCTATCTGCACGGAATTGGCATGTCAGCTCCTAATTACAGACCTATAGGAAGCACTTAAAGTCTAAGCATAAATCAAGATCAATGAATAATATTGCTAATGAACAGTATTCCTGAAGTGGAAAATCTTCGATTTTAAAATGACATTATTTTCCTGACTCCATCAGTTGAATTAACTGTTTTTAAAACAGCAATTCCTGAACATATTGGCAGAAGGAGGTTAAAGATCTTTCACATCACTGACAAATACAAAATCTACGTGTGTGCATGTATGTGTTTTACAGGTGCAGACAGACACAAATTGACAAAGATCTAGCAAAACTTAACGAACAAAATTCGGAGGTGAATCATACAGGTTTATAAGTCAGGACACCACTGCAATAACTTCAAATGTGCCTTGTTGCTCTCTATGGCCATTGTTATCGCCATCTTACATGCGTGGAGGCACCTTCTTCTAAACGTAATTGTGGATAAATAGTCAAAGAACTCATGAAGGGGCAAAGTCTATCACCTTGGGAAAGAAACATGAATGCCTTTGTAAGAGCTGCTAATAAGCATGAACCAGGTCATTAAAAGAAACACAGGCACATGTAAATCTACGTTATTACTATTTATGAGGAAGGAGGAGGAAAAGGAGAGAAAGAAGCACCCAAATCAATCTGAACAATAGTGTAACAGTTGGACAACCCAGAAATACCGGAGAAAGATTACATTGTATAGGAGTAAGATCATCATGATCTATTATGTAACATTAGGGAAAGAGCAGGGCATAAATTCCATTAACTAAACACATGTGTGACCAGTTTTACAATTCTGCTTTTTGGTTGTTTTCTATGGAACAATTTTTATTCCAACTTTTAAAAGAAGTGGGTCATATAACTAGCCACACGATCCCAAAAGATGACTACAAATAGCTTTGAGGTAATTGCTATATATTAGGCAATATACCCAAACAGAAGGTCAAAGAGAAGACAAATTGTGAGAGAGTGCTTGAAGCAAGCTCCTAGTGCTCACTGGGCAATTTCAGAAGGAAGACAGAGGGAACAAAGTTGTTTACATCCTGTTTTTTCAGTGCTAGATTGCTGAACTCTTTAGGGGCCTGAACTTCCCTTAACTAACTTTATCAGTTCAAGTTATCTTTACAATTGAACAAGCCTAGTGTAACTCTTGACCAGTGACCTTTTCTTTCCAGTTGCCCATCTCACTTTTGTTTTCTTTGGATCTTCCACAGCTACATGAAATAGAATCTTTCTACAGCTGAACTTCTTTTTTTTTTTCCAGCTTACACTACCCTGTCTTGCAATTTTCAGCTTCTCAAAACAGTATTTCCTCCCACCTCTAATTTGCAACTTTGTTTTTCATTTCTAGTCTAGTAACATTACACGCACAACTTTCAGTGCATGAACTTTTCATGTACTGTCAGGAAAGCCCATCCTTGGACCACTTTTCCTTAGGTTGGACCCACATGTGCAAAACAGGAGAATTTGCTACCAAACCCCTAATAGCTTAGAATGAACAGAATATCACATGGGATCTACTAGCACTGCTGCTCTCACTGGGCTACATCATGAACAAAAATATAAACCACATGATACTACTTCTCTACCATATAAAAACCACTTATCAAACACTTTAATATATTTTTCACCATTGCAATGCTTAAGCATTCCATTTGCCAAAGTAATCTAAGATCCCCTCTTCCTTTTATAAATTCTTTCCGCTACTTGCTACCCCTTCTCGCCCCAATAACTCAGTTTACACATTCCTGCTAACAACTTTTCTTAAAAGGCAGAAAAAGATACGGAGCCATAGGAAATGCTCGTCTGAAGTTTCACTAATTAGGAAGCAGATCTTAAGGCTCTTGCTGCTATTGGGCTCATTTGTATTTTTTATGAGCTGATGTACTAGTTGGTAGAAAAGAGACAGACTCTCTACTGGCAGATTAACCAGCCCTTTAAGGGTGCCTGCTCTTAATTTTGGTTATTCATCTGCACATCTGTCTCTGCCCAACTGTGTCATGATCATTGCTCCTTGCAGCTCACTTCATTTAAGCGGAAGCCTTTCACCATTGAAATCTGTCAGCTTGTTTTGCTCTCTTGCAAGGTCTAAACTCTAGTTATCTAGTTGAAGATCAGATCTTTCATTTCCGCTACTGTGGAGAAAATAATCTCCGATACTAGAAATTTTAACACAATAGTTATTGGCCACGTTTATTCACCACGCTACTGACATGATGGTTCCTGACAACAATTGGTACCTCTATTATTTTCCTTAAGAATACATGGTTTGCTAACCCCTGCTTGCCCGAGCTGTGACTCTAAGGGAGCCAGTCCAGTCATACTGTCAAAATCTCTGAATGGAATACAGCTGTGTTGCCTTAAAATTTCATAGACAATTCCTCTATCTTCCGATGGAAGAAAGACTAGCTTGTACCAGCTTTCAGACAACAGTTATCACGTTCTCAACTGGAGAATATTTCCCTTTCTTTTGCCAAAGCTTGTTGTTCTTACGGATCTTAATGCTAAAGGAGCAAGGCATATGATCTGTTTCTTTAATGTCTTCTCTCTCATTTTCTAGACTCTGACTACAGTAACTGACTTCAGATTGTTACTACCACCTGCCTACAGAGTGTAGTGCATTATAGTTTCAGAAGGAATACACAATACATTACTGCGCAGTTCATTTAAGCTCTGCTCCTGTGCCACTACTGCCTCGTTCACTTAGCGAACCTTAGGAGTTTTCTCAAGCATTGCACAGATCTCAGATTAACCACCTGAAGGAATGTAACTGAAGAAGACTTTCTTCCTCTCATAGTTTTTCCAGATTTACAACAATACAGGGTGCTCCAAATCAGGCTATTTTCTTTACACTCTCTTTAAAGAAAGCCTCTGCTTGCTTTGCAATGCCAGAATAACACCAGAAACCACAACCACTGCAAGACTTTGTCTGTGGATTACCATTTATCTATCTTTTCAACAATATTTGCAATTTATTTTCAGAAATACTTAATACCTATTTAGCCAAATGTGGTTATTTACACCGAAATGTTAGCATTTTGATTCATTTCGCCTAGATGGAAGCAGGCACACCGCAAAGCTCTAACCATTAGCAGTTGCTCACAAATCCTACCACACCGTGTCTCTTTTGTGCCACAGCAAATGGAGTCACTTTATTATGAATGATAGGTAAAGCTGTCAGGCTGCCCGGATGCATTAGCTCTGCCATAGGGCTGACTTGCATAGGACCAAAGAAAATAAACCACATAGATATGTGTATACTATCTCGAAACCTAGGTACTTTAAAAAAATTCAGGGTAGGAAAGAAGATTTTCCGTATAGAAGTAGGCTTCCATATCCCCTATGTCTGGGATTTTTACATGCCGTTCCATTGACTGGGCTAGACAACTTTTATAATCACATTTCAGTCAAGCATGCACACATACAGTCACCATTATTTAAAACAAGCTAAACCTTTAGTGGCTTTGTGAAGACTTCTATAAGAAAATTATTTTCCCACCTTATTTACAGAAGGCAAACACAAAAATCACTGAAGATCAGCTGAGACTAATTTAGTGCCCTATTTTAACGAATATTAATTTATTTTTTGAGGTCTGAACAGATCCCATACAATAGGATGTTAATATGAACATCCTTTCTTGAACAGTTTTTTGTCCTCCTAGTATTTCTACTTCATTCAATAGTCATTATTATGGACTGTGAGAGAATATTTTCCCAAAGGTGAAGAAAACAAAAGAACTTATTTCATTATTTCTTTGTCTTTTTGCTATCTCCCACCCAGGTTTGCTGTGTGATACTTCACTGTTCAGAAGAACTCCTGCTGGGTATATGTATTCTATGAGGAATATTAAGGTGGCAGCTGCAGGTCAAGACTTGCTCTGTCTGGTTTGATGTGTGTGGCCTCTGAACTGAGAATTAATACTAATACAGATACTCCATAGAACAGAGTTTTTATCCACAAGCTTCCTGCAATTTTTAAGAGAGAAAAAAAGTGAAAGATTAGATCTAAAATTAATCTTTAAAATTATTCCTGAAACAGGAGTTAGACCGGAAAAAATAAGCTTCTGATATGTATCACCAAGCGTACTAGTAAATACGATACAGATCTGCAACCACCTTGTAACTTTTACGCACAAAAGACTAACCTTGAAACAGAAAATTACAAGGACCAGCCCCAGCCCCGCGCACACCTGTGCATGCCTGAACATATACGAAATGATAAAAAATCCACAGCAGCCTTGAAGGTCTACTCCTTTTGATGTATCAGTATAATCCTTATAGTAAAATCACAAAGTCTAGGTCTCTCTGAAAATAGAATTATTTTATGTATTATATAAGACGTGGTTCGCTCTTGGAAAAAGAAGAAGAAAATTGTTACTTTTCTTCTTGAATGAGAAAAAAAGGAATGAAAAGGAAGAGAAATTACTTAAAATGACTCAGAAGGTAGCTACAATCTTTCTTTTTATCAAATAAAACCTTAACCATTAATAACTGGAGCAAAAAAAAAAAAAAAGGACAGAAGTAGGAACATGGATTCAAAGAGGTCTCCCGAATCACCAAGTTTGGTTGACTCTGGAAAGCAGAAAAGGGTAAAACTGAACCACAAATTAACCTTTAAGGCATAAAATTGACAAAGGCCTATCGCTTTCTATATGCCAAAATCCAGTGATTTAATGTAGAAAACTTTCAGAATGTCCCAGTTACTGGTTGACAAAGACTCAGAAAATAAACATGGATCCTTCCCCTTGAACGGCCATCTGAGGCATCTGAATCTGCTGCCTCACACAGAGATTGCAGGAAAATTACTATCAAAAGGAGAAAATTAACATATGTGAAGATGCTGGATCAAGTTTTTCAGCTATGTGAATGTAACAGTTTTGTACATGGGACATACATTGTCTAAGCACTTCAATACCAGTGTTCAAAGGAATTCTTTATACTAACCTTTCATGCCTATGTTCAAGAGATTTGTTTGGTTTGTTGCGGGTTTTTTTGCTTTTAACCTGTTCAAACTCTGGAATTCTTGCCTAAATCACTTCCCATTGGCATACTAAACATCAGGAATTATTCTAAGCCTCAACTGGCATACTACTGTCATGGGGGCCCTCCTAACATCACACAAGGCGAAGAACATTCTGAAGGCACACAGGACTGTTTTGGCTACCCGGTGTTTATTGGTTGCACTTGCTAAAAAATCTGAAACTGCTAACAAGATTCCCAAGCGATAGCAACACAAGAGGTGCTTGACTGCACTAGAAGTAGCTTCAGAACTGCTGAGAGTATGATCCCCAACTTAGGAAACCGCCCTACGTTAAAGGGCCAACAGAGTGAACATTAAAGTATCTAAGTGAACCTAATATAATTTTATAATTAAGGTAGCCCTCTTAACAGCATGTTCTTTATTTTACATCTCTGACAAATAAGTTACAGACATGAAAATAAGGCTGTAAGGTAACCTAAAGGAAAAATAAACACCAATTTCAGACAATGAAATATTGCTATTGTTAATTTACATGTATTTAGTAAAAAAAAAAAAAAAGTAAATGGAATTAATAGTATAACCCAGTTCAGAATTCCCATGGTAAGTACGCATGGCCTTCACAGAATTCTTTATGTTCTCATCACTGAGTTTTACAAATGAAAGTAGGGTATTGTTTTGATATGGGATGATAACAGTCCCTCCAACGTATATTTAGCAATCTAAAATTACAGACGTGATGGAGTTCATTTTCTGACCAAACAAAACCACTCTTGATATATTTTATGGACATACACTGACAGTCTATGTTTTCACATGTGTGAAGAACTTTTAAAAACTTAGAGACAGTAAGGTAGTTTTCATTAGAAGAGTTCTAGTTCACAAACCAGACATTACTACATTAAGCCAGTGCAAAGGTTAAAAAAGGCAAATATTTCTACTAGGGTAAAAGTCAGTAATACTGGTGCAATTGAACATTTAAAACATATTTATAAAGAATATAATTTTACTGAAAAATTGTATAGCCCAAACAGCAATGAGATTTTTAGAGTTCACAGTTTCTTACATTCTACTATCTCTCTGATATTTCTGATAAAAGCAATCATTGTTGCATGGATAATAATATTCAAAGATTGCTATTTTCTAAAGACATAGCCTTTCACCTTTAAAATACATATTATTCAAAATCTCAGAAAAAATATTTCTGCTGTCAGAATAATTTCTTCTTCATATATTGGTTGTGATTCACACGTCTATTGTCAAAAGGTATCCTCACAAAACAGTAAAATCAACAGAAAAAACCTCTAGTGAAAGCCATCTGCAATGAAGTATAGAATGAATGCTGTTAATCTGCTAAACAAGAAAAAGGAAATTAGGGGTAGAATGGCTGCTGGGAGACGTACCATCATACATTTAAATTAGTGTTTTCTTCATTAAGTTGATTTGTAAACAAATCTTGAAACAGTGCATCACTTGTGTTCTAATATGTTCTGAACAAAAATAAAATCACTGTAATATGGGTTTTGACAGCTAAATCCACAACATAATTAAAAGATAGCAAATGAAAGACTATTTCCTACAATAAAACGTGAGCTTGTGAAATGATTACCTCCTTTAACTGGGGTTATTATACCTTTCTTTAGAGCTATAAATCATTCTTTAAACTAATATAATTTTAGATTTGTTCAGCACTTTTGAACAAATTATTCTCAGATTGTTTCATATTGGTACCTACCTTTCTGCTTCGACTTTCCACAGCACCATTGAACCATTTGAGAGGTATTGAAATAATCAACATTTATTCTGATCAGCAAAATTCTACCCTCCGCTGCACGTGCATTTTATGTTTGGTTCCTTAGATGCCCACATCAATGGTTACAATAGACAGTTAGCACACACGCTTTCCCAGAACATGCCAAAACGTTGGATGTTCTCAATCAAAGCCCTGAGCAACTCAGAAATAGCTCAAAAAATATACTTAAATTTCTATTCTCAGACCTTCTTTCCAAAAACACAAAAAACCCCCAAACACCCTCACAGTTCCCCAGGGATGTACTTCTGTAGCAGTGGGAATCAGCATGCATTACTTTATAGCTGTACATTCTGCATGCTTAGCTCTTTAGCATATAAAGTCACTTCATCAAGCCAATTATTTCTTCTTTTTTTTTTTTTTTCCTGTTTTTTCCCCTCCGAAGTAACTCTAGACTACTTTAAAACACCTTCATTACAGAAATGATTCAACCAGCGCTGCTGCAAACCATGGAAATGTAAAAGCTGTTAAAAAAGTATTAAATGCTGTCCATGCCACAAGGGTACTAGTGTAAAATGACCTTAAGTTTAAAGGCTCCCTATGAAGGCAGAACAGTAATCTGCTCTGCTTCTTCTAATGAATAACAAATGGGCCTTCACAATTCATTTAGTTCAGTACAAGCTGCCATTACAACCCATTTTGTTTTTTTAACTTTGTGGTAATGTATCATCTTGCCTGACTCTATGTCATCTTCTTGAAGGTCAAAGGTATGTAACTCTGCTCTTAATAATGAAAAAAAGGAGGAAGGAAAAAGAGATATGACAAATTTTGACAAAGCACCGAGCAGTCCATTCTGATATACCGTATCACACAGTGAGGCTCATACTTCCTACGCAAAAATGCTTCCTGTATTGTAAAGAAAGTCAGAAAATCACTTAAGCCTTCAAAATAATTTTATTTTTCAGTTAGTAACTAAACCAGAACAGTACCTCGGAATACTGAGAGTTCGTATTTACTTACTCGTGGTTTTTGTTACGCCTTAAAATATAATCTGAACCTCAGTATTCAAAAAGGAATTAAAAGACCATGAATATTTATCTTTATTTCACAGGTATTTAGAAACATGTATTATGTTGCTATGGACAATTAGCCTTTTATCCAGTTTTAGTTGGTAGTTTAACTCACCCACCCTAAGGTTTTAATTATCTCCTCAGTCTGCATGCTTAGGCCTCAATTCATGCAGCTGGAAATCTGCCTCAGTGATGTTATAACCTTGTTAATGTAACAAAAGAGGAGTTTACTTAAAACTGTACTGACTGTGGACCTAAGCCAAATTTACTTGAAAGAGGAAAGAGACTGTCAAGAATCCTACAATAAACACAGAAATGCAGTTCTTTCATAACCTTCACCTTAATTCATATAGACAAGCAATTTACATGTAAGTGGATTCATATGGCCTGTGAGGGGCCTCCTCTCTGGGGCTGGACTATTCTTTGTACCCTACCCCCATCCTTAACAAAAAAAGCTCCAACAGCTCACTTTACAGAAATGGCAGAGTATCTGCAATCTTTTTTAATCACAATAAAACATAATTAAGATAAACATTTATAAAGCTAGTCAGTATCGATAACGGCAGCATAATTTCACAAAGCCAATTTCAAGTAAGTTCAGCTAGCCCTTTGTCAAATACATTTTTTAAATTCAATAAAGGTTTTATTTGAAGAGTGTAAAGTTGCACTTCTAATGAGGTAATAGTTACATTAGCCTTAAGTGGAAGTTGCTTGTCATGTACTGATATCCCCCATGCATTTAGTTGCTAAATTACAGTAGGGATTTCCTAAGTTCATCTGTTAATTAGCTTCATTTTCAGGCTAGATACTAACAAAACCCTACATTAGACTAAATAAAACATCATAGTATTGAAGTGTTGAAGGGAGACCTTTCTAAGAGAGAAAAAAATATAAATTGTATTTCTTAATACAACTGTAAAAATACTGTAGGTAATTTTCATCGTGATTGGACCCTTGTACTATTTTTTTTTAAGAGGGGATCTGATGGGAGGCGCAGTAGTGGGTAGCTGGGTGGTACACACATACGCATAGCCACGCAAACCGTCAAAGACCCTGTTTTCATTTCACCCATTTTCTTTCAATTGTTTACCAAATAATCCAGGTGGGTGAGGAGGATAAAGGGAACCCAAACTAAAACTGGAAAGCGGTCAAGTTTCTTTCATGCCTGCTGAAAGTTTAAATATTTTTCAATAGGTGAAAAGTCTTTTCTTTAAGCTTATGAATGTCAGAGTATTTTCTGCTCTTTTAAGAGGGTTTCAGGTTGCTGGACGTCAGATGATCTACCACAATTCTTGGGCTTCTATTCTTCAGGTATTATGTACTTTTTTGCTACTGAATTTCACACTAGTCTCAACAGCAGCTCCTGCTCTAAACCCCACAGACATGAACTACTTACCTATTGTTTCCAGATCACAAAGAAAACTAAAAAGAGTTTCTCAAGACAGTCATACAAGACCTGGATGAGGTTGCTTAGCTCCCAGAGATTTGTGTAAGTTATCAAAGACAGTAAAATCCCCCCAAACAGTGATGAGTGGATGTCATATTTTGGAGATTTTAGATTAAGGGTGTTTAAAAGTTCCGATTGCTCTTCCTATTAGGTATGCCACTCCTTCCTAACGAGTCTTTGAGCCACAGCTTGTCACAACATGCAAACAGATGAACATCACTGCCATGAAGTCCCCTCCCTACTGCTCACTGATTGCTCCAGTAAGGTCTTATGCTCATGCCTGATAGCATTTTATCAAAACTCTTCGAGCCTAAAGAAATAAGGCAGGTTATAAAATTACATTCTTCTGGATGTAGATTTAAGTGGAATTAGAATTTCATTCAATAACTTATATTCACAATCCACATAATACAAGGATTTGAAAGTATCTAGTCTGGCTTTGATTCTGTGTTGTACACAGAGATGACCTATCCTATGAAACCTACCTTTGACGCTTTCTCCTCTGTACCTATTTCTGTTTCCTAACCATAAAGAAAGCTCAGGGGCTTGAAAATAAAAGAACAAAGTAGTACATTTAATGACTGTCTCTGTTAGACTAATCTATGGTTTTCCTCCCACCTAGAAGATGAGAACCACGTAAGCTAGTCTTCAAAGAATATAAGACGAGTTTGCCACAAAGCAAAAAAGAAGAATACCTAGTAACTACATTATTTTAGCGATACGGTGATCCTCAGAGGCTTTTGGGGCCTAATTTTGGTCAGAGTCGAATGCAACAAGGATAAACTACATGTTTGAGGTAGGAGTGATTAGAAACCGAGAAAAGCCTAACCACAAAAAAACCTAATTTTAAGTTTATAATCTTAAGCGAGTAAATCACAGTTCCTCCCTTAGTATCTACATATTTACCAAATAAAAACTCCTGGGTTTTGAGAAATTCACTATTAAATATGAGGGGAAAAAATACACCAAGCCTTTCACTTGCATCCCCCAAAGTACTTTTAAATACTAAAATGCAACATAATATAGTACTCCTATGAGGATTATGCAAGCTCCTGTACAAATGCAACATTTCTATTTACCAACAGTTGAAAACTTCCCACTAACAATATTCTGCATAAGTTTTCCTGTTACCAAGCTTTTGTTTCACCTTGAAAAGTTTATCTATTCAGTTAAAGCCACCTCACCCTAAGGGAGCATGCCAAAGTGTCCTTTTAAGGTGATGTTTATCCTGAACAAAACAGCTTGATTATAAGATGTAGCACAGACTTATATAACGTACCCTCTTAAATAGAGCTTCTCTTTGCTACGATGCCCTGCTGCACTAGACAACAGTGTGGACTTAGCCAAGTTTGTTCACAATCACAGAAAATAGAGATGAGCTCATCCTGATTTCCACTGTCATCACAGAAGCCATGAACAGCAGCAGAGCACTGGAACGAGAGGTGATGTTGATTAGCCATCCAGTGCTTCAGCACCTTTTTGTGTGCTATGCCGTATTTTTCCAATCACATTTGAAGAATTCTCTTTTTCCTACAGTATTTCTACACTCACATTGTTTAGATAGTGCTGACAGTGATAACATGATAGATGATTTCAGTATTATCTTGTTTATTACAGTAACGCTTGATGGCCAGGGAAGGATGGGAGCTCATTATGCCTGGCTCTGTGTTAATAAAGAGAATTGATCAGTTTTGTCAGGCTTATCCTCTAAATAGGTAAGCTATACATAGTTCAGTAGGAGGGCGTAAACAGCACCAGAACAAATCGTGTAAAGTTCTCTTGGTTTTAAAATATGACATGAGTGTGTTTTCCTCCCCAAAGGACAGAAACTCTTGGACTCTTTTCAAGACAGAGGTACAGATCTTTACGACAATAAATTACAGGTGTCTTTACATCAGTTAGATGAAAGTAAACCTTGCTTACCCCCTTACAGGTGCCCATAGCTCACACTTTACAAAGAGTGAGAGAATGCACATTAGAGAGCATTAACGAATGTTTTCTCAAGGCATCAGAAAGCAGCACTTCAAGCACATCTTGCACCTTACTAGACAGGAGAGAACCCAAGCAGAGGAAACAAAGCAATAGGAACTTAGATTTATTTTTCCAGAGCACACAGAGAAGTACTTGTTTTGCTGGGGACATGGGGAGGGCGAAGAATGAGGAAGCAGAGGAGAGAGGCAGCGGTGGATTTACTTCATAGAACCTAAGGAGTAACGGGAAGGCAGAGAAAGCTAACTGAACCTTTCCCTTCCGCCACTGAGAAAGCTGTTCCTGTTTTGATTGCTTCTGACTGTTCTCCCCTGACTCTGTAAGACCTTTTCCTTTTAATAGAAAACATCGTCATATATATTTCTAAGCACATTTTATATTTTTATATGATATTAAACAATAATCCAGTTATTTAGTTTAAATGATCCAAACCTTTAAATTTCTTTGGTTCTCCATTTTCAAAGATTTGAGTTCACACTAAGTTCAGCATCATCCCACTGGAGAAACCCTCAGCTCATAATTCCTCCCATTGAATTGTATGTCCTGGGTCTCAAGTATGCAAGGTTTGCCACTGAAAAAAGGAAAAAACCTTACCCATCATATTTTGAAGTCTAAAATGCAGAAACATCTGCTAGAATCATATTCAGATGACTGAGGTTAGGAGTATGGGAGCCTGCAGTTGATCAGTGCTGCCCTAGGTGTCACGGAGGCCAATGGGAATTACACTAAGAGGGTTTCACTAGACAAGGGCGTAATTCAGTCAGCTTTAAAAATATCCATGAAACAGAAGCCCAACTTTTTCTTTCTTTTTTTTGCTTTCAGCCTCCTACTCCTTCCTTTCTGTTTTTTGAGCCACTTGTTCTTTTCAGTATATTATCAGAGGTGGAGGCCTTTACATTCCCATGATGGCTGAACTTCAAAACAAATGCCATCCTATTTCATCATTTTTATCATTACTAATTTTTTAGCTAATGAAAGCACTTCTAAGGTAGTTTTAAAACAAACCATATATAGTTTTGTCAAGATTAGTAATTACAGAGTACAATTTTTTTTTCTATAGTTTTGTTCTTCTGGTAAAATGATTTTGTTGCTTATATTTTCTCACAGAAAAAAAAAAAAAAGTTGAGCAATAGAAATCAGACAAAAAGTGTTTAATACTTGGTAGATAGCATACAGCCTAAACTCCCCAGTAAGTTAACTTTAGATAAAAGTAATAAGCTTCCTCAGAAAATAGAAACATACTTCAAATGATACCTTTCCTTTGGAAGACTCTAGACTTGGATTTTAATTATTCAGGTTTGTACAGCCCTCTTCCTTTTAGCATTGCCCATGTTTCACCAAACACTAACTTATAGTCCCTTTGCACTTTTATATACTATCCTTCTCATCACTGTACTTTTCTGAAAAGTACTGCACCTCACATGGATCTAGAATGCTATCAGGACTTATCATAAACTGGTGTGTTTTAAACCCTAACACATTTATTAATATATAAAAAAAAAAACCAAACAGATAAGCATGTTAGTTTAAAGCGGCTTATTTTTTTTATAGAAGGAAAAATGAAGAGAAACAAATGTAATGATTTCCAAGTGCAATTGTTTCTTCAAATCTTCCATTTGCATTAGAAGAGACTAGAATATTCTGCATCTCAAAGTCCTTCAAGCTGCTTGAGACACCTGTAAACCTGAACCACTGTTAATCCTGTCTGTCTTCTAAGTGGTTCAATCACTAGAGAATGTCATGTAACTGTCATATCTCACTCATAACCTGCACTTGAAACCAGTCATTTTGTCATTTGTATCATTTTGTAAATCCACTTAGACACTATAGGGCAACAGAAGATGCAAAAGGTTATTCGAAGTGTGGCCTTTAATCTTTCCAGAGTGGACTAGTTGACTTACTACAACCGGTCCTCAAAAAAGAAAATAATCATCTGATCATTAACTATGTGTGTTTCAGTGGAAAAAGCTAATACTACAGCAAGAAAATAAATTTTAGGAACAGTTCCTTTTAGGAATATAGTTCCAAGAACAGCAGCCAAAGAGCATTTCTGGATCTCTTGTCTGTGAATTTGTCTAACCCCTTTTTGAACCAACTGATGCCACCCTGCTCTGTGTGAAAGCAACCTCCAGAAGGTCACCAACCAACCACTCCATAAAGCGGCACTTTTCTCTCAAATCAATCACTGATTAACTTCAGCAAGTGCCTGATACTCCTCATGCTGGGTGATCTGGCAAACAACAGTTCTATGTTCAGTTTATGTCTTCCTTTGAGATTCTGCGAACTTCAAACATATTCTCCCCCTGCCTTCCCCTCCCCTGAGTGAAGAGTCTTTAAGTCTCCCTCATAAAGCAGCTGCAGGATCCCCTTGATCTCTCTACCATTCAGGTTCTGGGGAAAGCACTCGAGGAATAAAACCCCTAAGAAGTATTGTGGAATTACCAATACAAAATGTTTGCTGGAGCATTGACTGTTATTTTTCTACTGAGGCAAAGTACCTGAACGGGTAGAGAATAATGACAATAAAACCAGGAAGGAAAGTGCACTACTAGGATATAGAGCAGCAACTACCATCCAAGTCCCTTTCTGCCTGGCAGATGCCTGAAACCACATGAATCACAGAAGCCTGGAAGATCATTTTTACAACTAGAGAGTCAGAAACGTTAATTTCTCTATTTTCGTGAGAACGTTACTCATGAAAACACATGCTAATTAAGCCAAAATACTTAGGAGATGAAGAAACAAGTTGGTCAAAATCCAGACCAGGATTTCTAGATCAGAAAAGTATGTTTAATTATTATAACGTTAATTTGTGTTGGCAGAAATGTGTTTGAACTATCTCGTTTCCCTTCAGACAATGCTTCTGTGACATAAGAAGCACTACTGTCATTCCATAACAGAGAGGAAGATGTTGCCTTCCCAGGAAGGGAATACTTTGAAAAGTTTGTTGCTGCACTATCCCGCTATCTAAAGGGGACTGGAAACATGGGAGAGGCTCCGGCTTCCTTTGCTTGGATATCATATAAAAGCAGGCAAAATAAAGCCTCTCATTCCCACATTTTTGAGAAATCCAACATTGATCTTCCTAACCTTCAATAGCAGGTGACAGCCTATTTTGAAAGTAAATTACGATCTTAAGAAAAGAAATGGTACCCTTTCTTCCCATCCTGATGAAATTTCAAGCATTACAGATCCTATAACATCAAAGCATACTATCATTTAGCCTGAACGCATAAGATTCTCAAGTGAACAGGAACTTGGTGACACTCATGTCTTTAAATAAGAGAAGTGCTTTGCCAAGTACACTGTTCACTCATTTCAGTCTCAGAGAGAAGCATTTTATTGCTTTGTGCCCGCGCATTGTTTACAAAAGCAAAACATCTCTTCATTTCAGTCAAGAAAGCTTCTGTTCCAGAGAACAAAGCCTTCATTTGGGTTTCTCTAATCTTTATGGTGTTTGCAAGTTGGTGTCAAAAATGTTAGTCGAGGCATGCTGTGTTACAGGTCTGTGGGGCAAAATCAGTCACAAGAGACTTTCCACCCAAGTTAGAAGGAGACCGCATTACCATTCTAACTACTTCCTATGGAAGTCACAGTTGTATCAACATCCTGCTGTTTTGTTTGTATTTAACTTGGGATATGACCCTCTACACTCTCAGCATGAATCTTACAATTAAATGGAAGCAGTCCACAAGTTACTAAAAAACAGTCTAGTGTTCTACATTCAAAATGGCACAATTTGAGACAATCAGCTTGCTATCCATGCACCGAGCATGCTTACAGTATACATTACCACAGTTGAAACACGTCAAAATAATTCCTCTAATAAAATTATTAGAAAGTAAACTGCTTTCTGAAAATTATTCTTCCCCACAGCTCTTTATACACTACTCTGTTACCTAACCTCATTAAGTAAAGGTATGTTAAAGAATTCATGTTAGAGAAATTATCATAGCTATCTTTCCGAAAATATAAGCTGCATTAGAGTTGACAAAGTAGAAAAAAATCATTTAAAAGTGATCCTACTTTCAAAATAATACTTTATTAAGACTCTAAGAAATCTGACCCTGGTGTATTTGCTTAAACTTCAGTTCAAAGAGTATCCTTTAATGTCGTTTATCCACTACTATTTATTTAGCCTAGAACTATCCCCAGGGTAGGTGCTGGCTCTTTTTAGAATATACTAGCATTTTAAAAATGACCAAAAACTAAGCATGTTTGCCCGCATCTTTTAGTTAAACAC
Source organism: Coracias cyanogaster (assembly GCA_033124195.1). Classification (NCBI taxonomy): domain Eukaryota; kingdom Metazoa; phylum Chordata; class Aves; order Coraciiformes; family Coraciidae; genus Coracias; species Coracias cyanogaster. Next base: position 15,894 of record JAVSBS010015757.1, on the reverse strand, counting down.
CTCAATTTCCAGTGTAGGCAAGGGAAACTGTTATCTACTTCCTTGTTTTCCTTTCTGAAAAGAAGGGGGCGAGGGGAAAGCTCTGCCTGACTGCAACCCAGAAACCAGACAGTGTCTATAGGGCAGCTATCACTTTAAGTGGTTCTGAAGAGTGAGTTTCAAGCAATTCCAAAGAGTAGTTCTAATCTTAAATCATCCTGCCAATTCCTCCTACCTTACTATATTGCTTTACTCATTCTTGCTGCTGTATGGAAGAACCCCAAAAAGGAAATTAACTTCATGACTGCGTGCAAGTAGAGTCCCTATAATTTCATCATGGATTTTCCTGTCAATAAGAGTCGTGCTTCTGGCCTCTGTATGCACTGAACAGGTGAAATGCAAACACGGTTACTCCGAAATGTTCCAGATGCACTGGATTTACTACTTGGAGCTTTCAGAAGCGCTTTTGACCATACCTGTACCCACAGCGATGAGGAAGAAACCACCATCTGGTGGGTGACAGAATCACTTGGGGTGGAGTAATTAGGACATAAATAAAGGAAAACACGTTGAGTTTCTTTCCCTTTCCCTCCTCAAGTAGCAAGCTGAGATGGTGATGTATGGAAATAGTAATAGGAGAATGTAAGGCAGGGACATGAGCTGATTTGTCCAGGTGCTGGAAACATGTCTAGATTCTCTGGACATCCAGCAGCCCTTGTCAGAGTTGCAGCTCCTGCTGAGCTGCTACACAGATGTGAAATCCCTAACTTCTACTCCCGCAAAATTTATAGATGGAAAAAAAAAGGGGGTATGTCTGCAGAAAAACCAGATGGATGGTAAACTTCCTTATACTTCTGCCACTAGTACTTCATAAAGCATTTTGACTCCGCTACAAACTGTGACTGTTACTCTGCAGTTTTACATTGTACAGTCCTCTGACTTCCCAAATCCATTCAAAGACCCTCTTCATCCCCACAATATCCTCAAAAGTCCACTTCGAGCCATTTGGATACTTATCCGCGCGCGAATTTCCTGCACTGAAAGGAAGGAGGGGACCAGTCAGACCAAAAATAGACAAGTAGACATGGCACATTCTCTTCCCCGCAAGGAGACGAGCTTCCTGCGTACTGGGTGAAGCTGTTTGTTGAACCAGAGCACGGTCTGGCACCCGAGACTGGCATCTAGTGGTAAATACAAGTACCCTCTTCTTGTGTGGCAGAGCAGCCGAACCACTAACCCAGCAGGTAAAAGTGTTCAGCCCTTCTGCAGAGTGGCAGCTGCTGGGACCGAATGCTTGGTGGAAAAAGCATTTTACCCCCTACTTCCCGCAGATATTTCATCCTTGACTATACACAGGTGCTGCTAAATGAATAAACATACTGAAAAACAGAGATAAGCAATATTCATTTATTATTTCCAGTGGGAGAAAAAAAAAAAAAGAAAAAAGGTAGATATTCTTAAACAAAGGAAGGGATGTTTAATTTTATACTGTCACTGTTGGAAAATTTACTGCAAAATCTAACTTGAAAATAAATTTTTTTTGGACAGCACAGCAATGGTCTATTTTTCTTATTGAATCAAAGGACTAGTAGCTGGTTATTTTATTAGGAGATCTTTAATGCTTCATTACTGAAGTAACATGATTTATTCCACATAAGGGAAAATAGAAATACTTCTGGAAATTTGTAATGAATTTCAGGGCAGAGGCACTTCCAACAAAACTGATTTAGCAATACCCATAGGTGATGGCTTGAACTCTATCAAAGGCAAGGAAACTGCCTCTCAAACTCCTGGCAAGGATTTACTTCAGGATACTCTGAAAGCTTCAGCGCACTGAGTGTACTGAGTAGACTGCTAAAGGAAGCAGTAATTAACACTTGGATCTCAAAAATTAAGAATTCAGAGATCTTCAAGTCCAAATATGAAGCTCAGTCTTTTGGGGGATTAATCCCATAGTCACTCACCACAAAAATGCAATGTTTGTCACATGTAAGTAAGTCTCTGAAAGATCATCAAATTAATGCAAGACCACAACGAAATAATTTTCTTTTTTTTTTTTTAATCTTGTATTTAGGTAGAGTAAACACCATAGAAAGTTAATTTAACGGCCTTTAACCAATAAAACTTCAAGTTTTGATAATACTGTGGGGTGTTTTGGGGGGCCTAGAGTTTTTTTGTTTTGTTAACTTCAGTGTTTGCAGCTTGAAGATTATATGCATATAATTTAAAAGTTGAATTAACAAGAAAAGGTGATAATATTTTAAATATCTTTTCCCTCACATGCCATTACACTTTCTTTTATGACCATTGCCTTTCCAGGTCAAACTTTAACTCTTTCAAAGGGAAAGTAATGTAGAGCATTTCTGAAAAGGTTATCTATCCCATAGAGTAAAATCCACTTTCCATAATGGCAAGCATTTATCTCACCTACCTATATAAAGCAATTCAAATATTACATAAATACTCATTTATCTATCTATACAGCTATCTAATTTTGTTACAAGCAGGTTTATGAGTTTTGGAAGGATCCATCGTCTAGGAAAGGACATCTGTAGGAAAGCATTGTGGATGCCTTGTGGTCATGAAAGTATACTCCACAAATCCAGCATTTCTGAAACATCTGAAAAAGCCTCTACCACATCACAGCGCAGAAACTTCTCCTACCCTCAAGCTCTTCATTTTACAAAATGAATAAGCTTTTCTAGGCAAGCCTTGTGAAGTTCTCAGGCTGTGCTCCTTCTTGTGGACTCTCAGAAAACAAATAGAGTGTCTGGAAAAAGGAGTCCTGATATCTATTTCTAACTACCAATTTTTAAGTTTAGGGCAATTGAAACACTCCTGTGGATGACAAACAGTTTTAAAAAACATTAATATGCCTTTCTTCACACTATGCAATACAGAATTTTTTTTTCACTATCACGCATTAAAAAAAAAAATCACATTGACTTTTTTATGCTTAGAGATAGAGCACAAAGCACGAAGACAATTAAGCAAAATGATGGATTTGAACACACGCTGCATTTTACCATTAACATGTATGCGTAACTTCCATGAACATCAATATGAGTTATGTGTGCACTGCTAAAATAATATGACCATAACAAAACTATTTCCTCCAGAACTAATATAGTAATATTTTTAATAGACATTTTGGGGAAAAAAAAATAGGTATTTAGAAAGTAACATGCAAATTCTTCTCCAGACAGGGACTCTTTAAAATAAATTTTATCTTTAAAATAAATCTTATTTTTTTTGTGCATTGTTCATCTTCTTCCATCAAACTACCTTTCATTTAATGGGTACTTATCTAGTTTGCAGTTCAAAGAGACCAACCTGATAACGAACAAGATTAAGCTTTTATCCATTTTTATTCTAAATTTCCTTAAATAACTGCATGTATATGGGAACATGTAATGACAACTGAAGAAGTTCTCTAAAACTGACAACTGATTGTAGCCAGTAAATTAAGACAGATCTTGGCAACGTCAGACAGATGGGCCTAGAATGCAGAGTTATGTTTGGAACTTCAACATAATACAAGCATAGGAAATCATCGTGCATGTTCTTAAAACACACAGTTCATGCTTATTTAGCTGGAAGCTGGCAGCCAAAAACTGCAATCACTCAATATTCAATTTAAAAAATGATAAATTGAAGTTATGGTCAATGCCACCAATCAATAAATAATCTTAAAATATCAGACAGAAGACACACTATTTTAGTGTATTACTACAACACAGAATTATCATTATTCTGTCAGTGGATGCCTGGATCTTAGCTACCTTCAACAATCTTATCGGAAGATAATATCTTATTTGTTGAAAAAACGTAATGCCATATTTAGTATATTCTGCTGTCATATGGCAGTTTTATAAAGCTTTTTTGTGATAGACTTATATCTGTAATTTAAAAAATTAGACTACCGTAATGAAATATCTGAATTATTTCTAAAAGACATTTGCCAATACATGTGTAGCTAGAACTTTGTTCAGTCTATCATATTAAATAATCTGAAATTAAGATTTACATTTAATTTACATTTAATAGCAGTAAGGTGGCACTTCCTATACACAAAGCTCATAAAAATTTCTAGGAATGTTCATCTTTGCCTCTAATTCAGTACTAATGTTGCCAAAGAGGCAGTAAAAAGAAAAAAATCAAGATGATCATGCGAACTTGTCATTATGCTATTTGTTCCATTTAGTAATATTGTGCTGTGATTTAAAATTTTTATTTTGTTCATTAACTCTTATTTCCTATCTCTTTAACAGCCATCTGATTCCATCTCCAATATGAACTCAGCCTTGTAACGTATTTCACAGAAACTAAAGTTAAGATAGAATGAAAATAATTACAGAATACATGTTTTTTACATGAGAGTGAGACCTAATTCTAAATTATTAGCTGAATCACAGATTTCAGGGAGAGTGATTTCTGTGAGTTAGAGCATTAGACTCTCACAGGGAACATCACAGGGCTAAGGCAGCTGGGAAAGTGACCTAGTAGCAGATTAGGTCACCCTCCGTGGCCTAAGTAGGAAGAAATATGCATCATAATTAATTCTATTTCATTATTAAAGGTTAGAAGGGGCTTCTTATTAAATTAGAAATTCAGATAAATTTTAGGTCAGTTCCAGATTAAAAGTTAAAAATGTATATGAACAATTGTTTCTCTTGACAGAAAAAAGATAACGGCAGAAAAAGTCTACATACTTACACAGCTAACAAAACAGCAATGAAGAAATCAAAGGCAAAAAAAAAAAAGTCTTTTCCAAAAGAAACCGCGCTAATGACTATTCATCTAAAATTTTCTTCTAATTTTACTACTTCACTTTTAAAATTTATACTGTAAAAGCACATTATACGTTTATACGTCACTTTAAATTCAAACTACTCCTAACCTGGACCTTTGATACTGGGTCCTCCACCACTGATACCATCCACTCCGTCCTTTATTCATAGAACAGAACAGCCTTTCTCAAAAGAAAAGTCAAACTTCACCAGTTTTGCCCACCTTGCTTCCCAGACTGAAGATATGTGCCTCACACAGTTCTTCTGTGAGGTTCTCTGTACCCAACCAGAAAAAGTCATAATGATAGAATTAAAGATATTGGGGTTTTTTCCCAATATGATATTAGATAATTAAAATAATAATAAAAAACAAACAAGCATGCACTCAAGGAAACGGACCAAAGCACTACATGAAATGCACTGACATCTGCGTGACCACAGGTGAATTAAATGTATCTATTTTAGAATATAATATCACAATCTAAGTCACAAGTGCTCCCATTTCTCTGTATAGATATAGACCTCATTAAAGTCAAAAGCAGAAGTTCTGCTTTCACGGGAAACATTCATGCTTATATCATGGTATTTCTGCACTTACATTACACATCAGCCATTCTTGAAACCTACTTTTATAAAGCTCTAGTAAGTATGTCATCATTTTCACTTTGTCTTACTTAAAAGAACATTATTGAAGTAATATTTTCTGATTATTTACCTTCCTTGAAGATGTACAGCTATATACAATTTAGCTGAAGTTATATATGGCTTAAGTGGTTTTGATTTCTTTTTCTGTTCCCTCAAGATAACAGTTTCAAAATTACAACTGTGAATTTTCTTTGTTGAATGGTAACTACACATCAGCCTAGCCTAGTCATAACACGTTCACTCTTTTTTGCCAATTTTAAAGATCATGTCAGAGATTTAACATCCAATGATTACAGATATTTACCTTTATTGTTGGTTAGGAAGTTAGATTTAAATTATAGGTCTATCTTCCTGTTTCATTCTGTACATGTATACATAGTGATAATGTGTATGCAAATAGGTTTTGTTGTTCTGGCTTTGGGGTTTTTTTTTAAACCAATTCAATGCAATAAACTTCCATGTAAAGTTACTAAACCCCTTTCCTTGAATTTGACGCTAACAGAAACTCCAGCATAGAATTCCCAACGAAAGATAGAGCTTTTGACCCTCAGTTTCTCATGGAAGTTACACTGTGCTGATATTTTATTTGCATGTAACAAAGGACGGGTTTCGAAAAATTCACCTCATGTCAATTGTTGAGTGCTTCTAAATAAAGACTTCTGCATTTCCATATTTTAAGAGGAATATAACAGTCTTACAACTAGTAGAAGACCTTAGATTCAGAAAAAAACCCCTCCTTTTCTTAGAGAAAAAGTAGTAATTTTAAGTTTTTTAGAAAATAAAAAAACCAATGTACTTACTTCATTTCTAGAATTTCTTCAAGCTGTTTTCTTCGCTCTATCCTCAGGTTAGCCAGATGTGCTTCTTTTTCAGCCAAAGACTGCTGTGTTGAGGCAAGACGGGCTTTGGTAGAATCTAATTCTTGTCTAGTCTTTTCCAGTGCATTCATCAGCTCTTCTACCTGAAAGAGAGAACTTTTTAAGCTCCATATTCTGTATAGTAAGTAAATCTTAAATCTATACAAACATAGGGAAAAAGCCTCACACAATTGGGATTAAGTGAACGACTGTTGAAACCTATTCTTACCTGTATAAAAACTAATGAAAGTAGTCTTTAAATAGAAAAAAATCTTAATGTTCCCATGAATCCCTTGAGTAATAAGCAACATTTATACTAAACAGAAATAACATAGATCACCAGAAACCTATTTCACTTGGGCCACTGCCACATACAGACACAATTTATAAGTATTTTCAGCACCATTTATATCATTTAACTTTAGGGTGGTGGTAACTCATCATAAGAGTAACTTCAGATACTTTAGATGCAGATATCTATTTTCATACGAAACTAGTCATTACAATCTACATATATTTCATAAAAAAATTCACCCCCTTCTCTGTGGAACAGGTTGCCCAGGGAAGCTTCAGACTCTCCGATCCTTGAATATTTTCAGATCTTGACTGAATGAAGCCTGGAGAATCTGATCCAACTTCAAAGTTATCCCTGCATTGAGCAGGGGTTTAGACTGCATTGCCTCTAGTGGTGCCTTCTAACTCAAATTATTCTGTGATTCTGAACTTTAAATGCCTGATACTGCTTTAAAAACAACTTCATGACAACTGTGAGAATCTCTGAAGTATGAAATGGAGGAAAGTTAGGGTGACCTCATTCTTTATTTAGCTTTGGTAAATGTCAACTGGATATGGGAGAAATTGGTTATTACAGGAATTTAGAAAACATTCATCTTCTCAGAAAAAAAAAAATTCAGAACTAAAAAAAGTGTATGACATGGTCAATCACATTATTTAAAGATCACACTAAAGAATGGAGACTACATATGACACCTGTCTGGCAGCAGAAAATTTAGTTAAGGGCTGAATCATTATATTCACAGAACATGAGGGTCACAAATAGTCTCTGGTATCCAGGAGTCTAGTATGATTTCCCTCTATTCCAATGATACAGTTTACATTAACAGCTGCAAATAAACAGCAGATTTAATTGTTTTTATGAGATATAATGAATGTCCTATTTCCTGTATTTTCCTTCTGACCTCCTTAGTTCAAATATTAATATTGCATAAATTAGCAAACACTTCAGGAAGACCATCTAAATAAAATGAAATGGGTGATAAAGGATATATTCTAGTTGCTCATGTTTTGCAGGTCATTGAAAAGCGTTCACTTTTGCTGGTTTATTGAAAAGTTTGGCAATATTCCACTGTGGTCATATAATCAGTGTGGCTACAGAGAAAATAAGCTGTTTTCTCCCAAGCTCATGCTTAATTGTTTTTTGTTGTTGTTATCTAAATCCTACCAGCATGCAATCAGTGTTTATATCTACTTTTGTTTCAGTTTGAACACATATTGCTCCCTGTATAACAGGCTCAATACAGCAAAATTAATAATAGTCTTCATCAAATGATAATGAGGGCTCATGCTCTGTTTGAAAATGAGACACTAATTATCCCTTCTAACACCAGCTGCATCTTCATCTTTATAAACTCTCTAATAAGATCAATGGAATACTGGAACGTGTCTGATACCCTTCAGCGCAGAAGAAGTTATACTTCATCAGCGTAGAATCAAAATTACCAATAGCATTGAAACCACTGATGCTCAACCAACCACTCAGAAAGTAATACAGATGTAAAGGAAATAGCAAGGAGTGCAAACTGTGCAGTAGAGTACGTGTGGGTGCAGGTCCACTAAAGTAAACCATGAAGAAAGATGAAGGCTTTAGATATCTTTGTAAAAATTACTATCTAGTGAAATTTCACTGCAGAAGCAGCAAAGATAAAATACACTTGAGGGGAAAAAAAAAAATAAAAATTAAAAGCTCTATTTGCACTTAAATCCCATGGGGGAAAGAAAAAAAATGGGGAGATAGATCATATTTCTTAACAAATACATTCATTTGCTAATACAACACCAGATACTTCATTTTCTGTTTTACAAGAACACAAATCCATGCTGTTTCCAACAAGGACAATCCTCAACTACTAAAACATAATATGCTATTTCTACCTCTTTTCTTGGGTTATTTCTTAATCTCATCCTTGTGTTTTTTAAAAAATTCATTCAGTTTCTGCTGAGACATCCACCTTTAGTTAATTCCAGGCAACATACATTAATAGAAATATTAGTAAGGATTCAAGACTGCGAAGTCAGTCATTCCTACAGTCTCTTGCTTTGAGACAGTATCTTTAAACACTAAGTCACTCCACACTTTCAGATTTGTTTGACAGAGCAGAACACAAAAAGGCAGCACAGTAGCACTTCTGTATCTTTAATATCATTGCACTCCTTTTCTTACAGGTTCAGCTGAATTTAGTACCCAACCTGTCAACTGACTGAACACTCACCTAAGTTCTGATATATCACATCATCTGCTTGTGGAGAGAAAAAAAAAAAGCAGTGGATTTGTTAATGTATATTAATAACATACTCTAGTACCAGACAAAAGAGATCAAAGTTTAAAAGAGAGTGGGGGGGAACCCTTTAAAAATTTAAATATGAGAACTTTTTCAAACCACAAATCACTAACACATGTAAACTTGAAAGTTTTACTTTCATTTACACTTTCAACACCGTATTTGCCAGGTATTTCTTCCTTCACTTTTTGAATAGGACCCAAGTTCAGAGGTGTATGTTTTCCTAGTTAACTGTCTCACTAACACCTACAGCAGAACTCAACTGGCAGGCATGTGCAGAAGAAATTGATTGTCGTGTTTTGCTTGTCTTTGGTTTGGTTTTGGTTGGTTTTTTTACTCAACTACTAGCAAATGTAAATGTGCGAATGCTGAAGTTGCACACACAGTCATCTTAGCATGTTTATTATAGCTGTAGCAGATATGTTAGGACGGAAAATTAACCTTAAACACTGAAGGCAGTAGCATCTAGATATAAACGTCAAGTGGGAAAAGGCATCATAAAACATAATTCAATTTCTTAATGTAAGCACATGTTGTCGTCTTTGATATTAGAATTAAAATGATAGCAGGGGAAAAAAAAAGATGTTGATTTACTACCTCTTAGTCCTACTGTAAGAAAGGCAAATAAATCCAGTACTACTAATGAAAAACTTGAGCTTTCTGTTCTGTAGCAAATACTTCTTCTGCAGCATTTAGGGGCCCTTTATCTAGAGAATAATGTGCATCCAGGAGTCCTTTCCTCTCCAAAGCACTGGTATGGTCCTGCCTTCCAGTTTCATCCAAGTTTTCCCACTCCCCAGATAGTGAGCCGAGCACCTTATTGAAGCATCAGTTCAATAAGAACCAGCCAATACCCTGGCATCCTTTCCTTGTCATTGTACAAATGACCATGATAACCTTCGTGCTCATCACCATACCACCTGTAGAATCTGATCCTGTTATTTTTCTCCCAAAAAATGCTGCTCTACCTTAATTACCCCAGGCACACCCTGAGGTGGGCTCTCCAGGCCTGGCTGTGCCTCAGGGCCTCTCCGAGCCCTCAGGACTGAGGCAAGGGCCCACCCGGCCTGCTCAGTTTTGTCCCGCTATCTCTCTGATCTTAGTCGAACTACTTCTCATAAAAAAACTTGGCCATTTTCAATACCAGCTAAGGAATTAATAAGAATTGATGTTTTGAAAGAGTTTACTTTGAGAACCTCATTGAATACAAAGCTCTTGGCTAGTAAGTGCTCTATGCCCCAAACACGGTATTAGCTGAGTTTTCTTCCCCTTCGCAAGACAACGGCCTCATTTTACACTTTGCATTTTCTAATAAAAGCCTTTTTTTTTTTTTTTTTAATACTTTCAGAAAGCCTAACTGACCTCAGCACTTCAAGGACTTTATTAAAAACAGTACTAGAATTAAGTTTACATTTCAGAATGGCAGAAAACCAGCAAACCAAGGTATTTTAATTCTTTCTTAGTTTTGAGTCTACTTTAAATGAACACTTTCGACTACTACTGCAGCTCCGCATTTTCAAGTCCTATCAGCACTCTTTCACACCAAGATAAGAAATGAATGCGGCTGAAGTATACATCTGCGTTACCAGATTCTGCAAATTAAAGAAGGTTAGAGTTCAAATGAATGACAGTTTATTAAAAATGCCCTGGAGCATTCTTAATTCCAGATTGGATTCGGCTCAGCACAAGTCATGCTAACATAATACTTTTCCAGTTTGTGGGAATAAGGAGGGGGAGGGACAATTGCACGTTTTCTCAGTTCAAGTATAATATATTTCTGCAGGATCATGAAGAGCTGGCAACTTTCCACCAATCAGGGTTTGTATTATTAGTATTACTATCTGTGAAGGGTTAGCACTTCATTTCAGCGAAGATATTGGTGATAAATACAAGAGTTTTGGGTTTCCCTAACCGGATTTTTCAAGTCTCAGTAGCTATACAAAAACTCCATACTTACTTCAATTTAATACCTAATCTTGTGTTAGTACACACAGATCATTTCTGCATTTTACATAGGAAAATAAATAAATAAATAAATAGATCCTTCTACTTATTTATAGATTATTCGCTTTACTATAAGAATATTAAGCATTATAAATAATTTTAAAAGGTTTAACAACTATATACATTCATCGAGTGGAGGTTTACGTAAGCTTCATTTTTACAAAAAAGTCAGTGTAAAAAATACATCCAATTGTTTTCAAAGGTGCTTTCTTTTTTTCTCTTTGCTAAGGAAATGCCTTTTTTAGTTGTTTTTTGTTGGTGTTGGTTGTTTTGGGGTTTTTTTTGCCAAGTTACACACTATATAAATTTCAGTTATCTCCAGTTCTGTGAGGATTAATTTGATAAAAACTATATTTAAGTTTTTTCTCACGAGATTCTCATGAGATTGCAAAAAAGGACTTACTATATTCCTTAAAGTTACTTTTTGTGGCTTTCCTACAAATTTATTCTGTCACTGTACTAAAGGACATAGATAACACATTCACAATGATGAGGAAAAAGATAAAAACCTGGAGTTGTACACACAAATATATAGCTTTTCTGACGCACAGGCTGGAGCTTTTTACACTATAGGATTGCCTACGCTTTACACGGTGAAGAAAGAGTGCCAGGCATCCCAGGATCCAGTACCAGCAGCTGCTGGCCACGCAGAGAACTGCTCTATCTCATGACTAATTCAATTACACGCCTACAGGAGGTCCAACACAAGTCATGTGGAGCTACTGCTCTTAACACGGCCAACGCCATCCTGCAATATGGTTTGTAAGTCCCTTGTTTCTTTCTGTTTCTAACAGGAATTTCTCCAGTGTACAATTGCCCAAACGGTTTCATTACAAAGGTGTTTTTCACAAAAGCCAACAGACGCAGTGAAGTGTCATACTGAGCTTTGCAAGACATGGAAATAAACTTTGTCACTCTCCTCTCCACTCTCTTCCCATCCCATTTGTTATCCATAGCCAAATTCCTCACCTCTGACTTCTTCCATTACAGCTTCTAAACCCAGGAAATAGGTCTAACAAAATCAGTATAGTTATGAAGGCTGATGCTCCTGAACCTTTCCAAATGAAGAAATTAGACATATGTTGTCTCTCACAATTTCGGATATTATCAGGGAAGAAAAAAGTAACCATACTTTAGAATGTATATAAGCTTTAAAATAAACGTTGTGAGGGATCTGACAGAAAATTAAGTGGAACATTTATAAAATTCAGGATAATAGTTCATGTTCAACTTGGAGATGTTGGTTTGTTTTTTTTTAATCGTAACAGACTAAGCAACTGGGCCCAGTGATCTCAACCAGTGGGGCAGTGGTAGTATAACACAGAACACCAGAAGCACTGAAATCGTAATCCTCGTGACATGGCTTGCCATCTCCAGAGGAGCACAAGTATCAAACGGGATGCTATGCTGAAGAATTTTAAATCAAACCTTAACGAGAATTACTTTGTTGCATAAAGCAGGATTTAAAATATTTCAAGCCTCTTGCTAAGTGCTATGTTAATAATACACAAGGTTTAGTTTTATTCAGATGAAGAGAGACAGTATGGATATAGCATATATTTGCCATTTAGGCTTGAAGGGACTTCAGTCAGGGAGAGAAGCTGGTTTAGTTTCCGTAGTATTTCCTTGCTGGCTGTTCCATGGCGGCTTCTAGTCATGTTAATTTATATTAGCATGGTGTTATGACAGAGACATATGACCATCTCTATATAAAAATATCGTAGAATTTAGTGGATTTCCATAGATTAAAAGCAATATACATCCTAAGTAGAAAAATTAATAACATAGCAGTCTTTATTAAGCTAAGATTTTGCAAGATAGTTTTGGGAACTATATTAAAATTAGTAACTTGATAATGGCAGTTAGAACATAAACCATCGATCACCTTTCATTCTAAACCTCAGTAAATCAATAAAACATAGGACCACAACAGTTCTTGGATTTATTATCTAGTCTACCAATTAATATACTGATTTCACTGAAAAACATTATTAAATCATTCTGGAAAATATTGGCAATAACCAGATAAATGAAATCATAATCAAATTTTAAAAGCCAAACCAAACCAACAACCAAAAGCATTTCAAATATAGCTACTTGTATATACAGTTTCAGTTAAATAGAACAAAACTTATGGTATAAATAATGTCAACCTCTATGCTCTAGGATCATGTTTCTAGGCAGAAGAAAACAAAAACTATTCTCAAGTGCAAACAAAAATAACAACACTTCTAACTGCACTCCCAGGAATACTAGCATCTATTTAAATACTTCATCTTGTGAAACACAACTGGCCTCCAGCTATAGTACTCTCAATTAGTATCAACTAGAAAACACTGTATGACAACCAAGTGTCAAAACGTGAATGTGACCTGCTGCAAAATGGAAAAGGACAGGCAAAATGGCAGAATGCTCCTCACGCGTGCAGCTGAAATGTCTTACCCCAAATAAAAGCTCTTTCATTAGCAGCAAAATGCAATTATATAACAGAGTAATCAATATCACATTCTGATTTCGCAGTGCTATATAAATTAGAAAAAACCCCAAACCCTCAGACTATGTCAATATAGATACAGTATTCAAAGTGTTGCAAAAATCAGCCAACAAACGTTCTTTGTCCAAGGCAAACCTCACGCTGACAAGGCCTAACTCACTGTTGGCCTCATTCAACTCTAGAAGTCATCCAGACACGCATTGTAATGGAAACAAGACCAAGCACCTGAGCAATTGAACGATTACACTTCTTACCAAAAAAGCAGCACTTTTGTAGTTTGAAAACTATTTCATTTATATATCTTATCAGTTTTCTCTTCTTTTGCACCGAGCTTCATTTGAGCAAGTCTGTGATTGTTTAAATGGCTGGCGGCCTCAGTTCTGCTCCAACTTACACTTGTTTGATACTGTGCAAAACTTGTTACAAAAGCAGCATTAAAGGGGTTTTATAGTTGTGCAAATGAAAGCAGATTTAGATATAATATATTGATAAATTACAGAGCTCAACCTAATGTTTCCAGAAGTATTAAAAAAAGTAATTGAACTAGCTATTGAATACACGTTGATTTCAGTAGGACACTCAACCGTCCTACAGGATATTGTATCTGGAGGAGAACTGTTACAGACTGAAAACAATTATGCTGTGTGATTTCAGTGTTGAGTCTTCTTAGATAAACCATGCAAGTAGAGCAGATCAACTCTTTAGCTGGTGTTAAAGTACAGCGCTGTCAGACTGGCCTCTCTGGTTAATGTCAATAGCACTGCGTATAAAAGGTGACTAAAGTGTGTACAAATGTTGATCTTTGGAGAAGGCATGCCTAGAATCATACACACATCTACTATTTCATCCACCAGGTCAACTTCAGGGAGAGAGGGCAAACTGGGAGTTTTCGTGCCAAAAGCTGATTCTTAGCACACTTGTTAGGTTACACTGCACAAAGCTACTTCCCCACTGCTTTTAATCTATAATCCAAATATATTATTAAAGTAAGAAATATTTCTCCTTTAGAACATTTCCAAAAGCAGCAGAGATTCACACAGTATGTGTAAATTCTTACTGCAAACAGGTAGTTTACGTATATAAGAGTTTCTCCACTCACTACAATGTGCTTAGATATTATGAAATAGCAAGTAAAATTTATTAAAATGAAAACATTCTTGTATGGAAATACTTGGATAGTTTTATGTGAGAAATCTCAAAAAATTCAGTTTTCTATCTAGTTTTGACACAAGCTAAATGACATTAATAAGCAGCAAGATAAATAAAGATTCATGCAACTGGTAACAAGGTATAGCTTCTGCAGCAAAGAAATTTGATACCATCTTTAGTATTGTGACTTTTAACATAGCGTTCATGTAAGTACTGAATGTCCAAGAAGCTGTATCTGCGCTCCCCTTAATGTGGATAATCTTTCCCTGTTTACTTAATTCTATGGCATTTTTACTATTAAATTATTAATGCAACATTTTAGTGGCTTGGCACACCTACAACAGTCACAGCAGCATGGACACACTATATAGAGCCATAGGGGTTGGAAGGGACCTCTGGAGATCATCTTGTCCAACTCCCCTGTCAGAGCAGGATCGCCTAGAGCAGGTCACACAGGAACACATACAGATGGGTTTGAAAGTCTCCAGAGAAGGAGCCTCCACAACCTCTCTGGGCAGCCTGTTCCAGTGCTCTGCCACCCCCAAAGTAAAGAAGTTCCTCCTCATGTTTAAGTGGAACTTCCTATATTGAAGCTTGTGCCCATTCCCTCTTGTCCTGTTACCAGGCACCACCAAAAAAAGACTGGCCCCATCTTCCCGACAGCCACCCCTCAAGTATTTGTACACATTAATAAGATCCTCTCTCAGTCTTCTTTTCTTTAGACTAAAAAGTCCCAAGTCCCTCAGCCTCTCCTCATAAGGGAGGTGTTCCATTCCTCTCATGATTTTTGTAGCCCTTCTCTGGACTCTCTCCAGTAAGTCCCTGTCCCTCTTGAACCGGGGAGCCCAGAACTGCACACAATATTCTAGATGTGGCCTCACTAGGGCAGAATAGAGGGAGAGGAGAACCTCCCTCGACCTGCTTGCCACACTTTTCTTGAAACACCCCAGGATGCCATTGGCCTTCTTGGCCACAAGGGCACCCTGCCTGCTCATGGTCAGCCTGTTGTCCACCAGGACTCCCAGGTCTTTTTCCTCAGAGCTACTCTCCAGCAGATCAGCGCCTAACCTGTCCTGCTGCTGGGGATTATTCCTCCCTAGGTGCACGACCCTACACTTCCCCTTGTTAAACTTCATAAGGTTCCCCTCCGCCGAACTCTCCAGCCTGTCCAGATCTCGCTGGGTGGCAGCACAGCCTTCTGGTGTGTCAGCCACTCCTCCCAGCTTTGTGTCATCAGAAAACTTGCTGATGGTCCACTCTATCCCTTCATCTAAGTCATTGATGAATATATTGAACAGGACTGGACCCAGAACTGACCCCTGAGGAACACCACTGGTCACAGGACCCCATCTATACTTTGTGCCACTGATCAGAACCCTCTGAGCTCTGTCTTTCAG